>OY757261.1:4556255-4653378 GCA_963584085.1 Pyrausta aurata
TTAGCGATACAAACACTCGTAGAAGATATTACTTCATTATGATGGTTAATAAATGAGCAACGTTGCCGAAGGGGCTATAAAGAGATTGGAACATTGAGGATGAATAGAGGTAAAAGTTTCGGAGGAGTGTTCTGGAAATGATTGAAGGGCTACACTTTATGAATAGGCGTGTTTAAATTGTATGTACTCATGGATTTTTATGGTAACTAAATAAAGGGCGTATTTAGTGTATGACTGGTGAATTTTCCATGCAAGGCTTTTTAAATAAGCTTTTCTATGTAAGTACTTTTTGCCTATACTAAGATACTTACATTTGAAAGAAGCTCATCTTCATTTAGACGCCTTAAATGATTCTTTGCTACATTTACATACGAGCACGTGCTCTCTCAATTATCTGATAAGATCCGAAGCCACACTTTAGATCTGTGTGATAAAAATTGGGAAAAACTGGAAAATCCTTACACTATATTATTATTTGTACCGTGTATTTTATTAAAGTCACCCTTATCTTTTCAGTTCGTGGCTTTGGCGTAAATAATTGCAAGTATAAGCTTCCTGATGCCATTAGCCAATAAGTAGCTTTTAACAAATTACGGTCATGTGACGCATAAACAGATCGCCTGGCTATCGATCTACCTAGCGATAGCATTGTTAGAGTCTTCATAGACTAAATAAGCCCGTCCTAAATATCGAACAGTTATGTCTAGACGTAGTTTGTGTATGAATATGTTAGCCATATTGAACCATTTAAGGATATAACATCCGTATCACCTTATGGCCTACCCAAGTAAAAAAAACTGTTTCCATCTAGTTCTTTAAAATATTTTAAAAATAATAGCTAACATACGCTCGATTATTAGTCAAGGTTTCTACACAGTTGACGCATTGAAACAATGTTCAGAAACCATAACACACACACACAACAATAATGTATTTGTCTATATTGCGATGTATGTAATGCAACATGCTAACATACAACACCCAGAGTTTGCATCGAAAACAACTTCGTTACGGCGTCATATGGAGACAAGCCTCGACGTAGGTAGGTATACCATTAGAATCCCAAAGGAGTCCCACACACACTTTGTACATGTCATGTTATGAAAAATTGTGTTTCCGTGACACCATAAAACTGTTTTGCAGAAAATAAAATACTATTGAAAAATATACAGCGTGTAGCCTATAATAGAGCAAAAAAAATATCAATGATTCTACAGAGTATTCGTAGTTACCTTGACCTAGTCATAGTGCTTTAACTAAAAGATATAGTAATCCAAAGTTATAATCTCTAGTCAATGTATATCTAAATCGCTAACTCGTTGTAGTAAATGACAACGTCAAGTTCTATGACTGGACTCATTTGTTTGCAATACATTTCTTGTTCGATTTATTTTGTAAGAAAATAACAATAAAAATATATTTTAATTTAAAAAAATTACGCCATTTAAAATGGATTACTCGTCACTTAAAGGGTATAAAGTCTAATCAATAATCCCGTAGAAACTTTTGACAGATGCTAATGTCACTTTGTAAAATAATGTTGCCACATTTATCTTAGTAGTGACGAGTACCGTTCATTTGGTTTATTTCGTTCATACAGTTCGATCAACTCAATGGTTTTATTTCAACGATTGTTAACAGGTGTAAAAGAAATCTTAACTTTTAGGGGCAATAACCGAAATCGGTTTGAAATTGTACCCGGTTTCAGCTACCTACGCGGAAATTTAGATGCGTTTGTTTTTCATTCGGCTTCTTTTTTTCCAACAATGCTTATATTTTTATACCGACTCAACGAAACTAGCCTAAAAGATATCTTAATAGAGTAAATAAAATAATAAGAATGTTATTTAATTTGAGACGTTATAAGAATTTTTGAGTGAATGAATGACATTGATGAAGTTCATTCTTCTAGTCACACCACTATTTATTTTTCGACAAAAAGTAGTAACACTGTAAACGTCAAATCTTTCTACGGGATTATTGATTATACTTAAGTTATATCTGTATAGTTTGTTACATATACGTTTTAAAGAACTTTAAAGTTAGGTATGAACAGTCGAGGTCTCTCGTATTCTCTTCTACCAAAACATGACATGACGTGAGGTGACTTTGGATCTTTAGGTGGTTAGGCGTCAGAGCCCTACACTAGTACTATATATATTCTGTGACTATACCCACCGATTACTTTTGGTTAAAAATAATTGTCAAAGCATATGTGCCTTTCTTGGTTGTTGTTGAGTGTTAATGTCACCAGACCATTACCCAATCCAATTTATCTTTTACTTCGCTGAATAAAAGAACTAATTGTACAATAACCATACTTTAATACCGATATCTTTTAATACCGCTCTGTTAATAGGCAGGTCTCTTTTACTTGACTGCCCACGATTTACGGAATATTCTAAGCTAAAATAACAGTACATAACTAATAAACTAGCCATATAAATTCATACGTTTTGGATTGCTTTTCCACAGTATGGAATACCTATTTACTTGTATTTCCTTTCTGCCATTTGTGCTTATGTAAATCCTGTTAAATAAAAGAGGCACAAAATGATCCAGAAAGTAATCTTGTTAAAACCAAATTTTCCTTAATGACGTCATAGATATGACGAAAGCCGCTCAGTAAAAAAAATCGCAGACATAACCTAGCAACACAAAAATGAAGGGCTTTAAAGTTTTATGGGGTCGTTTCGCCTCCCCACCACGTCAGTGCACGCAAATTGCAATGGCCTGACGAGAAGGGCAATGTGTAGGGTTTCCAGACCTAAATACCTATTCTTGTAAAATATAAATGTGGGGCTCGGGGTTTGGATACTAGAAATACAGGATTGGTTTTACATTATTTATTGAACGTCTTCTAATAAATACGTCTTTACGTCTTCACTCCATCTTCAGACACTCACACTCCTCTCATGTTAATCATAACGTCAACTTCCGCGTTCCTCGTTCAAATTCAAACGTTCTTCTTCTTTCTCGCTCTTTCTCGTCTGTCATCTCTTACGTCTTACGTTCCGTTCCACGTCCATATCCTGCATAAAACCTTAAAATTGAAGCGTTTATAAGCCGGTGAGCTCGAAGATATTGTATAAAGGAGCTCAACTCTTAGCAGGTGCGCTATTTTATTGAAAAACTTCATGTTCAGACTGATATTTTTTTCAACTTAACACTTTCCGGGGCGATGAACGGCTATTGCCGTAAAACAATAGAAGTTCTTTTGTGTCTGAGATACCGCGCTGGAAAGTGTTAAAAATGGTAAATGGCACCAACTTATTAGTTACCAAACAAGTGCAATAAAGCGATATCCGATGGTTACGCAATGGCGTAATTATCGTCTTATTTAATTATTGATTTTTTTATCATACCACTTGGTCACCCTAGCTTGAAGGCTCGTTTATTGATGTTGTTGCAACTTAAGTAGGTACATCATAGGACGAGTAAAACCCTAAAATCTGGTCATTTGTATGTTGTACAAATAAGTACCAAGAATCGCTAGGATTTATACTCACTCTTTTCGGTTTGCATTAAGCTAGCTCATCAATCTTTTCATATGGTAAGTGCTGACGGAGTTTATGATCGTATAATGTTCGCTCTTTGATTAATGAAGATGTTTATCGTGCTTTTTATCTATTTCATCGATCAAAGAAACTACGGCTTTACAGGTAAACACAAAACAATACCAACTTTTAATTCTTATTGAACTGCATTTAGTACGAAAACGTTCAATGGTCTTTGTTTTACAAAATCCAGTGAATTTTTATGGCAAGGTTACGGTATACTACGAACGAGTCTAATTTTAACTACATTCCCTACAATGTAAGCAAATATGTACCTAAATGCGCACATTGCGTCCTTGTCCTATCGTTAGCCCTTTATTACAAAAATACTAACCATCAAATGTTTATTTATCGAACACAATGTTTTTGTCTCTACGCACTCAGATAAGACTTTTTTTATATCTAGTGTTAGTGTAATTTACTCTCTAAATTATGATATTACGTTGAATAATACATTAGGCTTTGGAAAAGATTACATGCAGAGTATTTTTTTACGCGAAAAATGACACCCTAGACATCTGGTATGTGAAATCCAAAATATGTATATTGGATATCACTGGACATTGTTTACAGTGATCAAGTGTGTGTGCAATACACAAGGCACTCCCTGTTCCTTCACTCTCATTATTCGCTGAGAAGGCAGATCCGACATGACCGTTGAGAGATCAGGCGCAAGACCAATCCGAGGCACGGGGGTGTCATCATCACCAACTTCCTGACTCAGAGCTGTATCCGAGTTTTTCAAGACAGAAAAACCCAGGAACCGGCCCGACCCGGGATTCGAACCCAGGACTTTTTGGGTACCAGCGAACTAACCACTAAACCAACGAGGCAGTCAAATCGCAGGGATATACTCTGTATTGCTGGTTTAACTGGTTCCTAGTAAAAACGAGCTATACCAGATTCAACTACTTTTTAGCTCATCAAATAAAAAGCCAGATTTTTAAGTGCCATGTGGTTTTTCGTAAAGGCACTTCTTTAGCAGCTCAATTCATTTACACCTGTCCCCTCCGACAAGCCAACCCAAATCGATTAACTACGGTGTGTATGTATGTATATGTATAAACGTTTTATGTAGGTAGTGTACGGATTGTATATGATATGTCCGACGCGGGATCGTCTGTTGTGGTGACAATTGAACAAAATGGCAGACATTTAAAAAATAAAAACGAGCTAACATGATAAAAATAATGTGTAGAAACATTTATTGGCGCGATCCTTTAAGACAGACAATGTGAAGTCTTAGATCGTAATCGGTAATAAACGATTATAAATATGTAAATACTAAACATTTTATTGTATCTAACGCTTTTCGCTTTTCTAGTACTTATAAGAAGCAGAAAGGTCAATGATTTTTGTGAGAGCCCACACCGTTGAACTTATAACTTTTTATGTAATTTGTTAGAAACTCCAGAATTCTTTTTACAAACGAACCCATAATTTTTACTCGGTATGCGTTTTAGTACTTTACTTATACGTCAATTTTATGTTGGGCCTCTCAATCGTCACACACGTGATAACTTGACAAAGCAATAAATTGTGACGTGGCTGGTTTCCTGGCTTTTTCATTGGACAGAGACTTTTCCTTCATATCTGCAAAGATCAAATCTTTGCAATCTAACAGACGATTAGAAATACGAATGATGTAATCTCTGGATTTATCCCCCAGCCGGATTCTTTTTGGACATAAGCTGCCGGGCTATTACCTAACTGTTTGCAAACACATTGCAAGCGTTAGAAGACACATTTTAATTTGATAGCTCCCCTTAGCCAGTGTTTTAATTATGAATATTTTGTGGTTATAGTTTTGGCAGAGCTGAAGGACCAAAGGGGATACGTTGTGTTCTGTTAAGACTAGAAGATAAAAAACGACTGACCCAAAAAATAAATCACAGTTACCACCACAACATACTACGAAGTTCCCATATAAGCAGAAATACGATAGGATAAAATTTTCTCTACAGAAAACTGTCACGAAGTTGGGTCAAATGTCAAAATAGTATTCTCTTACTAAACGCACTAGATAAGAGCTCCACGCAGCTCAGAGCAATCCACATAAAATCACAGCAGCTCTAGCTAGAGTGACTGCGATGATGAGACAGTATTACGCTACGTTTTTTCTCTATGCATTCGATATTGTGGCAATCCACACACAGATCTCAATCCAATGCAATTGCGATGCGCTATTACTTTCAAATTACGTTATAGCCCTACCGGCGTCAATTCACCGGCGGATATATCTGCAGACGAGCCCTTTTAATTTCCAGACCCTTTTTACCGACAATCATAATTATAGGCACTTCTATACGACTTAATCACGCAATGTTCCCTTTGCCACTAAAACTGACCAAGTATCGGGATCAAAGTAATTGAATGGTACACATTGAACTAAGGTTAATTTATTAAGAATGCCTAGGTACCTAGCGTGATAAATTGAGTATAGGTAATTTAAAAAACTTTTCTTTGAACTTTGAGGTATTCTTCTGACCCGTGCTTGGACGAATAAACCACTGGACGCGCAATGACAGGAAATTTCGCTTGTTCCCCCTCGGCAATGAATTGGGCATTTTAGCCTCAATTTCATGTGACGTCTTGTCAGTACGGTGACAGAACTCGGTGAGAAACATTGCAGAAAAAAATGGGTAAATGTGCCGTATTTTTGTGTAAAAATTATAGCGGCACGACAAAAAATATTTCTTTTCATTCGTAAGTAACTTTGTATCCCAATAAAGCTGTTAATTTTTCTTAAAATAGTAAAATGTGTTTTACTAGAGAAAAGTTACATTGCTAATCAAAAAAGTTGTGGTCAGTTACTGCAAAATCAACAAGATGACGCATACTTTATTTGGTAGGATTATCGTACGTTCACCATTCGTTTCCTTGTCAATTTAGTTTTAATTGTGCTTGACAATTGTCGATAATCATATCGATAAACGTACTCATAAATTTATAATATAAAATAAAATAATACATCTGTAAAATGATTAACTCTAAAGTAGATTAAAGTAATCCTAAAAATAAAACAGTTTTCTTTAATATTTTAAACTTCATATTTTATTACAATACATCCTATTAATAATATTTCAGATTTCCTGTAGATCCAATAAGAAAAACAAAGTGGGTCGAAGCCGTCAGAAGAGAGGCAAAATGAATACCATTAATAATACCATTTTTACCTTTTATATAAGTGAAAGTTGCATAGAATCCCTTGAAATTGTGAAGTTTAGTTTGAAGTGTAAGCTCATTTTCTGCTAGATTATACCATTAGAGGATTTTATTAGGATATTATATGGAGGACTTACGGCCTGTTTCACAATGTCTTAGGAAGTTCTAGTTAGTGTTACTTGCCAGACTGTTTATAAACATATTCGATGTTTCAATTATTCGTTTTAATGGTTTGTGCTAATTTCAACATGCCCAGAATTATTGTTTTGTTACTAAAAATAAAATAAAAATATTTTGCATAAGATTCGTTCATTCATTCGTTCAACACATATCGATAGAATAATATCGACACTTCCACGCACTAAATGTCAATTACTGACAAGACAAACTCCCCCCGCCCCGCAAAAATTGGTTGATGATGTTTTCATACATTCGCTCTTGCGTTTCATATCCAGTGGTTTATTCATCCAAGGACCCGTGTGTAAGTTAGCATTGTGTACATACAGATCTACTCTTTTAAAAAGTCCAGTTGCTTATTTTTGACTGTGCCATATGGGGAAAAAGTCGGGAAAAAAAGTATAAATCACTTCAGCAGAAGAATAATATTACTACGAAGTGGAAAGATTTTTTATTAAGAAATAACAAAACAAAAAGCTCCACATATCACACAAATCAGTTCGCATGTTCCGTCGGAAAACACTCGAAATATACAAAAGTTTCTTTCAGCGCCTTGTAACAGTAGAAATAATGCTCGATGTTAACAAACTCATAGTTCCGGTTGTAAAGCTTTAGAAAAATAATAAAGAAATAAATCGGTTGGCTAGTGTTGTGCATGAAACCTCTATTACTCTATTAACAAAGCAAACAGCTTCAAAAGGTTATTTTATAGTTACATACACGTTATCATCATTACGACTTAAATTCACTATTAATAGATAGCTCTTTTACTTTGAAAATTTGGATTACCTACAATACTACTAATAATCACCCGTGTTTCCCCAGAAAGATATCATAGTACCTAGGTCCGTTACTGATATAACCATAGAAAGTAGTATAGTATAGAATGACAAACGCGGATTTTCAGCGTAACCAAAAAGTTACTTTACATGTGTGCGTTCAATAGTGATGTGTATCTTATGGTGGTCCAAGTTTTATCGACGAGGTTACGATAAATCATGTAAATTGAAACAAAAATAATTAAATTAATGCACTTTTAATTACATAATACTTTCTATTTGATAAACAAGACAACCTCATTTTTGTTAAATTACATATTTATTTATTTATGTATGAAGACATTCTAGAAACACTTATACACGTTCCAACATAGACCTTACCACAGCACAGCTTCGGGCCAGTTATGTGGGCCAGTGCTGAGAAGAAGCTGTGCAAGAATTACGGTTACCTAAAAAAATCAGTCAAAAAATTTATCGATACTGATGACGTCATCATTTAGTCAAGCCCTAGTGTAAAGAAACGGTTTCTTATTTTACTGAAAATACCTGAATTAATCTATTGGAAACTTTGATATATGGCTGCAAATCACAAAGGAAGTCCTAAATTTACTGTACAATTTGGCATCGGAGTCGATTTCACTCACAAATTTTATAAAATTTGGATTTCAATTTTTTATCAATGATTCATATTTACTGGTGGAAAGTATGATTTTCGGGATTGTATCCTCGGCGCACTTCACAGTTGCTGAAAGCACAAGTCATTTCATCTGAAATTGTTATACAAAACTTAAATTATAATTATATCCATTCATAATTTTTCAAAAATTCCAACGACGGAAACTTGACGTATCCACTAAATCCATTATTTCTTAGAAAACGGTCTCGCTGTCATAAGGTCTTTCGCTGTCAAATCCTATAGAATTTCACTAAGTAGCACGCTCTTTTTAAAGCGAAGATTTTTTCTTTCTCTATGGATATAACACACATCAAACTGTGATCTACTTGTCGGACGAGTTCTGTCACGTTTTTTTATTACTTTATTAAAATAATAGATAATTAGTAAATGTATGAAAATTATAAGATAGGTAATCATTCAATTACGAGAACAACCAAGTTCAATCAATTGTAATGATAAATAGTCCATATAACAGCGTTTAAACGGCAATAAAATGTGTGAAGCGTGCGTTTATCTATATTCTATTGCCGCAGTGACAACCGATCTAATTTGGAACTGGGTCAGAATTCTGTCCGCATGCGTGGGAGTGGCTATTTGGTATTCCTGAAAATCTCTCTCACTGAAAGTATGTATTTTTAATATCCTAATACTTTTTGATAGGCGGCTTTCTGTAAACACAAGTATTTATGCCTTGATTTTAAGGCATTTATTTATGAGCTTTTTTATTCGTTAGGGAGAAGACATAAAGCGCTCGATAACCGGTACCGAGTCACCTAGCTGGATGAGCGAGAGATGTGCCAAGTCGTCTTTTTTGGAAATAAGCTTTCAAATATAGACCGGAGTCAGAAAACTTTCTTTAACGAACACTAGAATATGGTTTTAGCAAGATTAAATACGAGTAAGGAGTCGTCGGAAGGTTCTTTATAAAGAATTCCAAATTTTTCTAATCCCTATAAATAGTCAACTCGGCACATCATTAGCTCGTTCAGGTGGACGGTACCGATAACCCGGCACTTTATGTCTTCACCATTATTAAATAAGTCACTAGCTATTAGCATATGTGAATGGTATTCCATTGTTATGATCGATATTCTTTACTGATACTGAACTGATCCATATATTTATTTGCGAGTTTATAATTCAAAGTACCCGCGTAAATATCGGATCTCAAAAAATTTCACTATGAATTATAGCCTGTGCTATTCTGGTCTATGAGGTATATTAAAGATTCATCAAAATGCATTCAGTAGTTTTTGCGTGAAGAAGTAACAAACATACATCAATCCTCACAAACTTTAGCGTTTACAATATTAGTAGGATATTATTGTTCGTAGTACCTTCACACGGTAACCACAAGCCGTCTACTGCCTTTAACCTTTACGTTTTAGTAAATTAGCCGTTGTAAAACTTCAAAAGCTGAATTCGTGACCGCCTAGCCATCGATCTTGGAAAACAATGGGTATTTATGGCAAGATAAGACAAGTGTACACGCGAGGCGAACGAATTATTTGCATATGAATTCTGAATGCTATACGTGTAACGTGACTTGCAAGTTCTTAGCATGAGGCAAAGGCATAAAAATGGCTACGGCCCAAAAGCACAAAAGTTTAATCTTCCCGAAATGAGTTTGTTTATCGCCTTTCCGTTATTCCGATTCTCGTTTTAAAATGCGCCTGGAATTACTTTTCAGAAAATGTTTAAAGTGGTTGAAGCAGATTACTTGCAAATTAAAATGAATATTGTTTTAATTAATTAGAATGACTGATTCAGCACATTAAATTAATATTTTTTGGTAGAAAACACTTTGGGGATTTATCCGCTAGTTTTTGAGAAAATTGGAGACTTAGGTAATAATTTATTTCAGAATTTATTTTTTTATTAATTAAGGTTAAGCTTACAGAAAAAAAAGGTTTGGGCATTGAATTAAGAGAGGCGAAGCCGATGAAGTAGATAACTTTTTAAATTGTCAGGGTGCTGTTTTGAAAAATGAAATCTCGATTTTCCAAAAAATAATGTAAGTGTTTTGTTTCTATCATGTTTAAAATGACAATGTTAAAATATTATCACTTAAAACCATTTGCCCTTATATAACTTTTCTGAGGAAAAAAAATATTAAATTAAATTGATGGTGCCGTTTTTAATTTAGCCAATTGCTTTTGACTTTTGATATTGATGTTTACGAGCTTTGATGACGATCACGCAAACTTTACCCTGCCCTATAAAACCACTAATAATATTGCGTGCCAACCACCACATACATTTCTGACAGTGGCTCTATCCTTACTTCAGTCTCTTCAATTTTTGGCCGGTACCAGGTAGTTAAGTCCCTCTATAAGCGAAGCCACATTGGACTTGCGCTGCGGCTCTGTAGCCTGCGTCGGTGAATATAACTCATATATCCGTTGCACGCGCGTTCTGACGACGCAACGCACTGTGTGGCATGCCGTTTAAGGCCCATTTACATCAGGCGATCTAATGCTCATTCTTCTGAGGATCCACTTCATCAGACTCGGAGCATTCGTTCGTTGTTAAAAGATCGCGAAAGAATGTTGTTCTAGCTTTAGTTCTTTGTTCGTTTGGTCTAAACCCACCTTTAGTGAATGTAAACGACGGAGCGAAGTCGCAGCGTCGACGCAACGCAATGCCAATGTGGCTTATCTCTTGGTTGAAAGAGTCAACATCCATCTCCTAATAAAGTTAAATATTCGTCATGCTCGCACACAATATTTCATAACGTCATCGCGTTCTGAAACCAACCCTATATGGACTCACTCGTGAAGACGTCTATTCTGGGTAAACTTACTCTGCCTTCTTTGCCTTGTGTCTTACCAGCTTAAATATAGAATTCTTACTACATCTAAGTATGCTTCATCATCGCCATTATCAGCGAAATGACGTCCATTACCGTACCATACCATACATACTCGTAACATAACATCAATGCTTACCAGACCTCATCCTCCACAGGTTGTACCAGGTCCGCGTGGGCCTCCGCGTGTCACCGAAGGTGCCAGTCCACATCGAGGCTTCGGTGTCCAGCGGCAATGGGGCCGCCAGGACCGGGAGGCCTGCTGCCAACGCGTCCCTCATCGGAGGCCTGGCTGCGTCCAGGGCCTTCCAGATCATGTACAGGAATGAGGAGGTCACGTTGAGGGATATCGTGCATTTTAGAGCGCATTTATTGGGTGAGTTGGTTGTTGATGTTTTATTGTGCTTCCCTTATTTATAACTGGCCTGTTCCTCGCGGCTTCATCCGCGTGAAAAACATGACAATGAATGTGTTAATCCAGAGTGTCAGCTAACTCCATACCTAATTTTATTAAAATTGCTCCAGCCGTTTAGACGAGAAGAAATAACAAATATAAACACTCACAAACTTTCGCCTTTATAATATTAGTGTGATTAACTAAATATCGCTATTTTAGAAGTAACGTTCTCGGCTTTCGCTTTCATAAACACTCCGCAATTACATAGTATTCGGAAATTGTGTGGTGGACCTTTTTAATTTAGTTGACTAGCAGAGCATCATACATTTAATCCCGATGCATGGTGCGAATGATTCAGTCAAAAATTGATGCATAAACCCATAAATCGAGCATCTACTATATGACGATCGCCGATGTTGTGAATAAGAACCAAATACTAGTGAGATTGGGATATTCTCCCTTCAGCACAGGGATCAAATGCTAAACAGTCAAATATTATTTTCAGTTGACAGCCGAAATCTGAAGGAGTCCCTCGAACGCGCAGAATGGAGTCTCGGCGTAGAGCTCTGGTGCAGCGAGGGAGCGCAGTCCAGCACCCTCGCCCCTGTCTCCTGCAGGGTGCTGAAGCTGCACTTCCAGCCCTCCCAGGGTCTCCACTACCATCTGCCGGTGCTGTTCGACTACTTCCACCTGTCGGCTGTGTCGATTACCATCCATGCTAGCCTGGTCGCTTTGCATCAGCCTTATATCAAGTGAGTTACTCATGATAGACACTAGATATAAGGTGATTCTCGTCAGTAAGTCAGAGTATAAAAATTATGCAGACGTTCTTTTCATTCGCTTCATTAATCTGGCAAGTTTAGAAAAAAAGATGTAAAGAAAAATAAATAATTTTGGTTTCTTAAAATTTTCGACACAAAGTTTCTGCCTTTCTTTAGAGTCGCATTGTAGCAAAATATGAACATCTACATTGCTTCTTTTCTATGTCTGTCTACCGCTAAAGGAAAAGCATCATGCATTACGTCCAAAGCTGGTAAGTGTACAAATAGATGGATTGCTAAATATTATTTCTTCTACGTTTATTAATGAAATAGATCTTGTTGCGACAATCTATAGTAATCAAAGCTGGAAATTCAACAATACGCTTTGCTCGTATTTGACCTTCGAAGTTCCTTTTAGCATTCAAAATTAAAATTCAGTTTAGGATACAGGATGTCACATATGAAAGGCGGATGAATTTTAAATTATTTTTTAAATGTTTTTTTGTTATTGGAGATATGTAGTTCTCCAAAAACTACTGAACCTATTTAGATGAAACTTACACTGTACCCTAAGTTGAAATATGACTGAACTAAAAAAGAATAATCTCGCTATGACTTCTCGTTGCGCGTAACCCTGAAACAATACATACACGTACGAAATTGTGCACACGTGTTCGAAGGCCTTAATAGATAATTTTATCCAATTCTATTGATATCACATATTCGTACATACAGGTTGAATTAATTACGTCCTTTTTTGAAGTCGCCATAAAAATATTGATTCCCATGGCTAACTCTGTGTAGCCGTACAATATTTTACTCACTAGGTCTGATCTTATAAAAGCTTTCTACAATATTTCTAGTGCCCCTCGGTCCAGCAAGCAGTGGGGCAAGCTGATGAAGGGTGCTGGCTCGAACTTCAACACTTCGGGAAGCTTCGAGAACGTTCTCTTCGGGGCCACAGCGAAGTGTGCTGGTAGTAATTCAAGCAAGATCGCACACGCTAGGTGAGTAAAGAAAGACTTGTTGATCAAGTTATCTTATCCACCATTCCTATAGTTTCATAGTATTTACCAAAAGTATGTAGAGAACATCGCATACACTGCTGAACCGGAAATGTCGACGCGTTTGATATAAGTAGTGGTTAGCGCTTCTGACTACTATGCCGGCGGTCGCAGGTTTGAGTCCCGCAAGGGGCAAATGTTTGTGTAATGAGCACGAATATTTATTTACGAATTAAGTATTTATGGAAATCATAATCGTTGTCTGTTATTCGTAAAACAATAAAAAAACCTTACTTTGAAACCAAGGCTGTTGGTGTGTTGTCTGGCGCATATTTATTAAAATCAGAAGCAATGACGGTACTACAACATCCACACGCAAGGTGATATACTATACTTATATGGTTTATTATATTTACTTTACGGGGAATCAAACTGTTACCACGGAGAGGCAGCTCTACAAAAGAAACTACAGTCTTAATCTTACCGTTTTCAGACAAGTTCACGCAGAAATCTGTGGCATCCTGCTCGGTTCGCTGGAGGGCTTGCAGAGTGCGCTGTCCGTGTGTGGCTCAGCTGGAGTGCTGCTCACTCCTGAGGAGTCCACCAACAACTCTGTGGTCGGCGAAGTCGCTCAGAGGTTAAAGGAATTGAGCGATATTGGCAAGGTATGATTAGCAAATATTTTGTGTTTTATTATCATATGTAATATTCAGTTTTAGATTAGTAGCTCAGTAGCAATTGAAGACACTTAAGGGCCGTTTCGCACGAATACATCCCGTTTTTGCAGATACTGTTTTATGCAGGATGCCGTTTAGTAGCATACGAGTTTCAATGCTAATATTCACACAGACATCCCGTTTGCAGTGACTCGCAAAAAAAACAATACTTGCTTTTTCTGATCAACTTTTGTCATTAAACTGGACCAGTTCCACTTCTTAAATGACAGTATTCACACAAACACAGTTACCACGTCAACGCTATGAAAGATAGGCCGCTTTTAATTAAATTGCAAAAAACTGCTGTTTGCGCGATCCAGTAAGGCAATAATCCCGCAAAACTGTACTGCCATAGGGAAACGATCAGTCCTTTTATAATAACCATTACCATCAGTCCCTTTATAATTAATGTATTTTTCCATGTTCATGGATTCAAATCACTTTCACCTGCATTGATTTTTATGTCCTCTCTCTACGAATCCTTTGTTTGTACATACATTATCCAATTCACCAGCTTGCAATGTTAAGCTCTCACTTGGCGTTTCGCCCTAATCAATCATACCTCATACATCTTTTCTTCCAGAAATCAGAGGCAGGAGAAGAAGAAGAATGGGCTATGGGAGCTGCGCATGACATCGCGAGGCTATGTGCCGAAGTCACGCTGCGATGGAGGGCCTTCCTGCATCATGTGTCTGACCGGCCTCACGTACACCACGCTCTGGCTGCACGGCATCATGCCCTGCGGTATGCGCTTTTAATGTTTTTCTTATGTATTAATGATAGGCGAAATGCCTTGCGAAAGGTAGTTTCAGACAAATGATGACGTAGGACTGAGAAAGATATTCTCATCTCTCTCTTAATGGACTGCACACTGCACCATATCTGCCATGAGAACTTTTCTCACCTTGACTTCTAAAGTCAATATCGCGTTACAATAACAGCTATGCTTAACGTGTTACTTCTATTTAAGCACTTTGTCCAAGGTAGCATAACATAATGTCGAAAACATAATAAGCCAATGATATATTACCTACCTTATAAAACAGGTACTAGTTAAACTAGTTTGCTACAGTGAACAGCTTATCAGTCAGAGAGGTAACGTTGCTTTGGCTTCCGCTTATTTATACATTACTTTTTTCCAGCATCAAGCGTTTCTCCGAATGCTTCTTCGTGCTGGACAACCCTCGGCACTCGCTTGCTGGTTGTTACGACAGCAACTACCAGTCGTACCAGAGCGTCGGGGAGGTTGCTCGCAGGTCCCGGTACCTGGCCCTCCTGCCGCCCTTGCCGGTGCACTGCATAGCGCTGGACGGAGACCCGCATATCATGCCTATCATCTTTGAGGATAGGTGAGGATAATTAGCTTCTGTGATCATTTCTACTTAGGGCCTTAAGTTGTCCATATCTCAGTAAACTACTCATGAGATGTGGTTAATTCATGTTTACTTATTAAGCTATTATTTATTTTTTCAGATATCAAGATACAGCGGAATTTGCAAGACGTCGTTCCTTTTTAAATTCTAGTGCTAGTAAATCTGGTAGTGGTAAGTAACTGGCATTACCTATATTCTTTAACAGCTCTTGTTGTTAAATTCTGGACGATAAATAAGTAAAAACTTTCCATTATTTTCAGATCCATTTTTATGTATTGATTCCATGGAATCGTGTGGCTGTAATAGTGTTAGTCCAATCTTGGATTCAAGAAGACCTTCATCAGAGGCTTCAAGAGTTACCCTTACCCTACCCAAAACTATAATGGACGTTCTCGATCCCCAATTCAATGCCCCGAAATCCGCTGATAATATAGTACAAGCTACCCTTACACTAGCTCCGCAAAAATCTGCTCGTGGATCCCCTAAACGAGCTTTAGTCAAACAAAACGTAGTTGAAGTACCTAAAGCTCACAATAAACAACTGGAATTGACTGGAAGGAATAGATACATAGTCCAAAATAATCAAATAAGTGAAATACAATTACCACCGAATAATGCATTCGCTTCTTGCCCCATACAACAGGGGCAGCAAATGTCCAGGTATTCTGCGTCCACATTATTAGATATGAATACAGCCAAAAGTACAACAAATATTTCCCATTCTGGAAGGGACTTGACTGACCCGAATGAATTTAGGCCAAAACGGGAAATTACGAGTGGAGTAAGCACTTTACCAGCTAGGCACAGCAAGTCTTTGGACCAGTTGAGAATAGCCCAAATGACCCCGCATAGCAACCCACAAACTCTCACAAAACCTGTAAGAAATGGCTCTAATTCTTCTGTTAACTATCCAAAACCTTATCTTCCACCTCAGCAAGTAAAACCGACCACTCTTCCGCGAAGTGTCACCACCACTGCATATCCAACTAACACTACTACGAGATGCGGCTCGAAAGGAGACGATTATAGAAGAAATATTAGCGAATTCAGGGAAAAATATAAAAATCCATGCAATCTTATGAACACTCATGGAATGAACAATGAAGTATTCCACAACGTAGGCTATAATTATGATGGTGTGATGAAATCTAATCCTAACCAAGTGTACGGCTATACTTTCGGTAATCAGGGTACTCTGCCAGTGAATAATGTAATTCGTAATCCGTTAGAATTTCAAAGAGGCTATAGTGTAAATTTACCCCGTCCTATGTTGCCTCCACGTAATTCTTACCCACCGGTTAGTGGGAAAACTCAAGCGACTGATCAAAGTAACTTAGTTTCTAATAAACACGTTCATAGATCAAACTCTACGCACGTGTTCCATCAAAACGCGGAAAACCAACAAATTGATATTGAAGCAGCCCGAAATCAACTTAGGCACGAATTGAACTATTACCTTCAAAAAGGTGATTGGAGTTACGACTTTAACACTGGAAGTTTAATACAAAACTATCAGAAAAAGTCTAGCAAGAGCAGTGACGACAGTGGATTTGTGATGACATTAGACAGAAGCAGTGATTGCACGTCCAAATCTACTTATTCAAAAACCCCACCATCTACCCCACATTCAACGTTACCATCTGTAAGACATAAAAAGAGTCGATCTAAAGAATCCAAATTAAATAATAGCGCTAAAGAAAATTCCAAAGTAAATTCCAGTCGAGATTCGCTAAGCAGTCATCATTCCATAAGATCAAGAGACAGTAAATCGGATCGGCACACATCAAAGTCCGAAAGAAGCACACCAAAATCGGATAGAGGTACTCCGAGGTCTGGCAAAGCCACTCCGAAATCAGGAGGTATTACACCAAGATCAGGTTTAGCTACTCCAAAGTCGGGTAGAGTTACACCTAAATCAGGCCTGGCGACACCAAAGAGTGGCAGATCAAGTGGAAAACCAGAAAAACGCTCAAAGCATAAGCCTTCAGAAAAAATGACACAGTTGATGTCCGAAGCAGCTTCATCATCAAGCAATGAAAGTATACCTTTTGAGTTAAGAAGATTAGAATCATCTGCTAGCGTGCCATATAGTCTTGACCATGGGCCTGAATTGTTGAGGCATTGTCGAAGTGCTGCATCAGTTCTCGATGAACCCAATATTAATAATACCTTTGGTTCTGAATCATTGCCGAATTTAGCGCCACCACCAGCCTTCGAATCGCCACCGTTGGATATAGCAGATAAAGACTTTAAAATACTACCCCCAGAAAATTTCTCAAATAAAGATGAAAAGAGAAGTAGAAGTTGTTCTACTTCAAGCTTAAGTGAGCAAAGTGGATGGGTTTCTAGCGCTCGTAGCTCAGTACCATCGTCGCCGGATAATGCCAGTTGTCAATTAAACCAAAATTTTATACCTCCAGCTACTTCAGCTGCTGCGCAACCCAAACATCCTAGTCAAAAATATGAAGACGACATGTCTAGAAAGGATAGTGTGAAATCGCGAAAATCGGAAGGTGAGTCCATCAGTGAATTCACGAGAACTGTACTCAATGGAGAGCAGTTACGAGAACGTCTCATGAAACTAGCAGTAAAAGTAGCCCAAACCAATTCCAACGAAAAAATTGAATGCTGTGATAAAGAAGTCTGCGAAGAGTGTACAATATGTAGTGATTCTATTTGCACAGATAGTCAATGTGAATATAACAAACTGATGCATAGTAATGGTATAGACGCTGGTTGTAACTCAGATACATGTACAGCGAGTTGTTTTCAGCAATTCGCTGATACTAGTTCAGCGAAAGTCAATCAGAGGCATAATTCATTTAGCGCTGGTCAGGGCAAGTCTTATAGCTCCAGCATGAAGGCTACAAATGAAGGCATGGTGAAGAAATCTCAGACTGTAAGTGATAACTTGCATCCTTATATTCGCAAGGAGATACCGACGAAGCAGCAGCAGCAGCAGCAACAACAACAGCAGCAGCAACAGCAACAGGCAGGGAAATCAAGTTCATTAGACAAAAGCAAGTTGCGAGAAAGAATACAGTACACCGAGAAACTTATCGCTGCTGAACTGCGAAGTTTAACAGTGGATCGGTCTTGTAAGTCTCAGCATAGCAAAAAGGGCGATCCCATATCTGCAGTACAAAAGTACTCAAATAAGGCAAAATCTGAAGTCAACCTTTCCAATTTCATGACAGATAATGATTACGAACATTTGCCTCCGCCTCAACAGTTTAGAGATGCGCCACCACCGCCTGATGCATTCAAGGTAAGAATCTCATTCATTCAATGATCTTTTTAGCAGCAGAGTCCGGAAACCTCATGATTTGTATACTTTTAATTTTAGGATCCACCTTCAAAATCACCGAAACTAAGCAGACAGAGCAGCAAATCGTCTACACCCTCGAAAACGCCGAGGAAACAGCAGCAGCCAGCGCCTTTGCAACTAGACAACCCGCTGTATCACGTGTGTGAAGGTAAAACGATGTCACATAGTACGAACTTTCGTATTTCGCTTCCGCAACTAACACACTAACATTGCTTGGCGCCAGGAATCATGGAGAGGAGGAAGCTGAGACCACACCAGTCTGTGAGCTCCTCATCCGGCACGCCAGCTGGAACTCTGAACAAAAGCCAGAGCACTGGTGAACTGGCTAGCAGAAACGAGAATGGCAACGGTAAGATGCTGTCTTAACTATTATGTAAAAAATAATGTACCTACTGTTACAACAGGTAAAAGGTATTTTACAACAAAGGGACAACGCTTGCTAGTAATTTATTTTATCCTTCAAATCTAATGGTGCACCAACTCAATTAAAAGCTTATTTCGCTGCTCAAGACACTTTGGAATAAGGTTTATTTAAGTCAGGATAAATGATTTATTTATTATTCATTCATCATCAGTCATAAGGTACTGTCGAGGTTTCTCGCGCCTATAACCACTTTTTAATAAAAAATCGCTTACCCACATGATACAAAAACGGGCGTCGCTTCAAACAAAATACGAAGCGAAGTGCAGATTTTGGCTCCTAAGTTACGCCCGAGACACTGCGTCCATACCCTCATTCTTGTAAACGGATGTTTTCAGAACAACGAGAGAGCAATCTCGTCAGTATCTTCGGCTTGGCAGAGTCTGAGCGTCTCTTCGTGAAGTGCAGAGAAGAATTCAGACAAAGCGTCAAGTACCCTGGAGCTATCTACTCAGACTTCCCTCCTGTCGAAAACTCCTTGCCTTACTTCCACATCAGCGACGAATACAGAATGTTCAATCCTGAAGGTAACACTGCACATGTAGAAAATTTATATTTCTTACAAATACCTACATAAAACATTGCTGAGACAAAAAAATGTTTAAACGAAGAAAATTCTTTTTCAGGTCTACATCTCATAATCTGCGTTCACGGTTTAGATGGCAATGCAGCTGATTTGAGATTAGTCAAAACCTACCTAGAGCTGGGTTTGCCTGGTGCGAGGTTAGACTTTTTGATGTCAGAAAGAAATCAAGGGGACACATTTTCCGATTTCGATACTATGACAGACAGGTATGTAATCAATAAAGCACAATAGCAATCTAAAAGCTGTTAACTTCTCTAAACTGACGTTTAAAAAATTGTCGGCAGGTTGGTTCAAGAAATTCTAACGCACATTCAAAACTCAAGCGAGCCAGCCAGAATCAGTTTCGTTGGTCACTCTTTAGGCACCATCATCATCAGATCAGCGCTAGCCAGGCAACAGATGAAACCATTTTTGGGGAAACTGCACACATTCTTGTCACTCAGTGGACCTCATCTTGGCACGCTTTACAATTCTAGTGGATTAGTAAATGCTGGTATGTAACTTTGGTTAACTTCTCTATCTTCTTCTTCTTTCGTGTCGGCAGGAACACGGGCTAAATCTTACTTCCCTCTGGTTACTGACAAGTAAGTCCTCACGCGAGCAGGTGGTCGGGCACGCGGGACAGTTAGTGAGGTGGGCCATGATTTGCAGGGGTTCTTCACATTCACAGCTGGCGTCTGCGCTACTTGAGTACCCCCTCCGACACAGGTTATCTTTACTCCGACTAACCTGGGTCCTCGGCCTATTTAGGCTTCTCCAGATTGTTCCTTATAGCCTCTAACTACTTCCTTATAACTTCTCTATGGTTGTATTGTAATATAATGACTCAGTTATACTTGTAGTTATAGTATTGCGGCCTCTGCTTATATTTATGACCCGGGGAGTGAGCCGTGTGCGCACGCGCTTCTCGATAACAGTGCAGTGTGTAGTACAGCATTACGCCTTCCCATAAGGCCTGTGCGTGTAAAAAAGAGATAAGAATGCACTGTAGCATTCCCACGTTGTATTGCCGCAGAAGAAGCGAGTGTTTAATATAACTATAGCAATCATCATTATCATCATCATCATTATCAGCCGGACGTCCACTGCTGAACATAGGCCTTCCCCACAGTTTTCCACATCGACCGATCACAAGTAATCTGCATCCAGTGTGATCCTGCGATCTTTACAAGGTCGTCTGTCCATCTTGTCGGTGGACGTCCTACGCTGCGCCTTTAGTCGAAGGGTCTCCAATCTAGAACTTTTCTGCCCCAACGGCCATCAGTTCTTCGCGCTATGTGTCCTGCCCATTGCCACTTGAGCTTGCTGATTCTAAAGGCTATGTCCGTTACCTTAGTTCTTCTACGTATCTCCTCATTTCTGATTCGATCTCGTAGAGAAATACCGAGCATAGCCCTCTCCATCGCTCGTTGTGCTCTCTTGAGCTTCTTTATAAGGCCCTAATATATACTAATATACTATAGCAATAAAGACTGGTAAATTTGGTGTAACCGGTTCACTTTTGATTTCCAGGAATGTGGTTCATGCAGAAGTGGAAAAAGTCAGGGTCTCTACTCCAACTATCGCTCCGTGATGCGTCAGACCCTCGCAAGTCTTTCCTGTACCGCCTTAGCGAGCGGAGTCAACTCCATCAGTTCAAGCATATACTGCTATGCGGGTCTGGGCAGGACAGATACGTGCCATTGCATTCTGCCAGGCTCGAGCTGTGTAAGGCAGCTGCTAAGGATACCTCGTTGCTAGGACTGGCTTACAGAGAAATGGTGAGTTGAATTTATATATCGAATTATTTGCCTACTTTTAAAATAGCAAATTATTATTGCTTGCTTATGTCTCCTTAAGCCCCAACTCAATTTGAGACTTTGGGTTTTAAAACAAAATGCATTGTGAGAAACTTTTGAACCTAAGTTTTGCAGAATCTTTTGAGCCCAAGCTTAATAGAGCAGTAACTTATGAATTCTAGGAAGGTGAGTCGTGGTATCATGGTGACCATACTTTATTGCATTGTGCTTGCAGTCACGCAAAACTCGGACGCATAGCAATAGTTCTGTATCAACCATATTTGTAGTTAATAGTGGCCATGGTCAGTTTAGATAACCGTGGAACCACAAAATATAGATATAGTAGTGGAACGCGCCAGTAGGAGTGGAAGAAACAAATGAAAATCAATTCTGAATTCAAATTCCAGGTGCACAACATGGTCGCTCCGCTGGCTGCGCGCGCATCCACCGTCTCCGTAGTACGGTATGACGTGCAACACGCACTACCACATACAGCCAGCGCGCTCGTTGGCCGCGCAGCACACATCGCGGCCCTCGACTCAGACCTCTTCATTGAGAAGTTCCTCCTTGTTTCCGCCCTAAAGTACTTCAGGTAAAGCCTTGAGAAGATTTGATCTTGCGTAAGAAGATCCACTTTAGGAATAAAACCCTTGGTTCTATCGACTTCGACTTTTCGTACGATAAGATATTATGTTCCTGAATGTAAGAAGTGATTGTCATAATCACTTTTCACTCGGTTATCTACCTACGTAACAGCATCATCTCTTTCAAATAATAGAATTATAAATGTGTACGGTCGAGGTGTCTCGCGCCTGACCACTTTTCAAAGACAATCGCTGCACACACGACACATAAAACAGGCGCGTATCTTCAAACAAAAGACGACGCAAGGTACAACGTGATCAAAGATGATGATTTTGGTGATCTTGGCTCTTGAGGTTGATGCGAGAGACTCCGCTTTCGTGGATTCCCGGCCTAACTTTTGACTCTGCTTATTCCAAATAATTATTGAGTCTTGGTTTGAAATGACTACATCCATTGTACTAGTACCTACCAATACTTAATACCTACTTTAATTACTAAATTTATGCCTTAGAAAAATTAAGATTAAGTAAATATGTGTGCACATTTTCGTTGTTCCACAGTACTTTATTTATAACTATGACGAATTCCTTTTCAACAATGTGAATGATTCAAAGACTTATCATAGTACTATTACCTAGTATGTGGGATGTATGATATAATAAACATCTATGTACCTACTTATCAGTTTAAAGTCCTGTGTAAGTGTCATAATTTTAAGCTAACTAAATATTTAACATAAATTGCATTTTCAAACCACAATTCTTTATTTTAACGCATTTTCGTTTTATGCAACTTTAGTATTTATTTAATAGAAAACATTAAAGTGCGTAGATACTTAGTTCATGCTAAAGAAATATTACATCGGATAGTGGTGATTGACAGGAATAAATGACTTTCAATGTGATTTTTATTCGAAACATTTTTACAACACGTTTTTGAATATTTTTCAGGGTAGACTAATGAAATTCGACTTATTATAAGCTTGTTAAGTTACTGTAACGGCTATAAGATATTGAAGTGAATTATCATCCTAAAATTCTTTAATCTAATTAAATAAATGTAGGTAAGTAGATCTATCTACTAAAAATCTGACGTTGTGTACATGCAATATAACACAATGATCATCTTAGTCATGTTGTTTCAACTTTTGTGAATAGCTTTCATATAAGTTTTGATATTGAACCTTTGGTTTTGCAAATAAAAATGGTAAAAGTGTGATAAACGATATAACATTGTAGAGAAATTATAAGCTGAGTCAAAACGCAAAGAGCATCATATTGTGAGTTACCTAGGTAGTCTATAAACGGATCTTTACACCAATTAATTAAGAAAAAATAGAGTAATAGCTATGTAAGTAGATGTTATATGTATTGTATCATTACGTTAATACTGCGAACTTAAATACAGTGTCTGCGTTACTTACTTTGATTGAACATAAAAATACCTAAGCGTTTTTATTTTTATTGATATTCTCCACTAAATTATTTACTACACTTCGAAAAGAAATTAATGTTAGTACGGCCGAAGTGAGATTGTTGAAAAAAAGTGTCGTACATTTATATGTGATTTCTGTCATGTTCATGCATGATATAGTGCATAATTAATGGAACTCAAACTAGGTCTTACATTAGTTAATCTTCATGATCACATCTTGTTTGAAAATATATAAATTACTGTACTAGTGGTCCCCGCGGATTCAATCACCCGCGTCACCCCGCGTGCGTAAATAACGTATCTCTAAAAAAACTGTATGAATTAAATTAAAAATATCCCTATGTGTTATTCTGATGAATGAGCTATAGTATGGTAAAGTTTTATCAAAATCCGTTCACTATATTTACGCGTGTCGTGAAGGAGTAACAAACATTCATCAATACATTCATCCTCACAAACTTTCGTGTTTATAATATTAGTAAGATTTCATGCCTCACCCTTACAGTTTTTATTTATTTTTCATGGATTTATTGTTTCATAAGATTCACATATTCATTTATTTATGAAAATCATTGTATTGTAAATGTAGACCATCCCAAATTGGTTGTATTTGTTTGAACACACTATTTTACTTACATCATTCAGTTTAAAAACTTTAAGTAAAATAAGTTAACAAAACTTACAACACGTCTAACCAGCACAAAAGGAATAATGTTAATTATAATACTATAATGCATTTACGATTTAAGTATCTACATAATTCAAAACTTTGATAAAGTTTTCCCGCTCTTTTCTCTATTTTATAGTATTTGTTACCTACGAAATATCGACCTACCTACCTACATTATCTTTGTTCAACAAAACCACTTTTGCAGGTGCCGTTTTTTAACATTTATTTTTCAGAAGATGTCCTTTCTTTTTAATTTATCATATTGAGAATATTTTTTATTTGCATTGCATTGCAAGTTTTTTCTATAAATATTTGATTTATAATCGGATTTATTTAATTTCTATATAATCTTATTTGCTTGTTCTTCTTTTACATTACTATTAATAATAATACCTTTCTACACCTTCAATAAAATATTCGTTGTTAAGAAGGCCCGTATTACTATGATATGAGGCCATAGCCTTAATATACGTTAGGTGACTAAAAATTGTAAATTTTATCGAATGTTAGACTGATCTTTAAAATCACTAAGATATTTTATAAGTTTCATAGACTATCTTTTCTTTGTAGTGCCTATAATTTGTTTATACATTTCTTATTAACCTTGTTCTGTCCACGTTTCTCTATTAATCAGTAGGTATTTTCATACAGGGCTTCAAAAATGTAATTTAGGTAATTCAGTATAATTATGGTAGATACTAACTACTGGGATAGTAATAGTAATACCTCAACTTTGCTCACAGCAATGCTATGAAAACGGTTAATGAAATTATGTAGTGTATCGAAAGCGGGAGATTTTTGTAAATATAGAAATGGATTTTTATTTGTAAATCGTATGTTTAATGGCAATGTGTCGATGTTATACACTTATGATAATAAATAAATAAAGCCTGAAATCGTTTATTACTTTAACCAAATAGTAGGCGGTCTCGTGCGGCCTACACTTACTCTACAAATTGGACAACACTAAATGATAAAACATTTATTCAATTCAGTAGATTTAATATGGCACCTTCATAAATAAAACTACCATTCTGAGCTCGTTTCTAAAACAACAACAATCTACTTTATTTGAATAATTTGCGCTTATAGAAATACTAATAAACGCCACCTATAAAAAATACAAGAACTACCTCGCGTAAACGGCTTCGATTAAGCGCCATCTAGTAAAGTTAGTACATACTAATGTGCATTGATAGCTTCATATAAAAAATGTACTGAATTCATAGTAAAATTAAAACCTCTTTATTGTTACTAGTTTATTTTTGTTATTTATTTTTTATATTGTATTTTAATATAGGCCACAAAATGATATATAATATAAAATCCCAATAATGTGTCACTTGTTTTTTTTTTCATTTAGCAGCACTGATAACTGCAATAGAGTTGTGTGGCTTGCAACTTACAGCTGAATAATATCGATAAACAATTAAGAGTTAGGTATTGTATTTTTTTTTCATTTTTTTCTGATAAAAGATTATATTAATTGAAAGAAATCTTAACCAAAATGTACACATAGTAAATAGAATACAATAATACTAAAAATAAACCAAAGTAACCCCGATTCACTTCAGTGAAACTGGTACCAAGAAGGCTGGCGGGCGGCATTACCCCTTTGAATGGCCAGCTGCCAGCCCTCATGTCACCAGTTACACTGATTATACGAGTGGAAAACTCGGCGAACAGTTTTTATTAATAGGAATTATTCATGATGTGTTTAAGAAGACCAACCAACCAACTGTATTTTATTTAATATTCACTTTAATTAGTTCAGTTTTTGTAAGGAGAAGAGTGTTTTTTCCACCATTTTAATGCCAAACCTAACCTATTATCCATTTGATCAATGATTTTACGGACAATTAGTATCGTCGAAAAGTTACTAAAAACCATTCGTAACTTTGTCTAGTAGCCACGGATGACACGATATTATACATATAGATCTCTTTATAGCAAAAAAACTTTATAAATCAACGTAATCAGTCAGGGATCAAACGACTCTCGAGAGTCGCATAACAATGGAATTTCTATTGTGTCTCGTTCACACATACTTGACGAGTTAAATTCGCACACACCGACACTAATAAAACTATCGACTAATATCACGTCACCATTTATTTACAAAATGACAGATCAGTCGAGTCGTTGCCGTCGTGTAGGTAGGGCAAATTGTTACTTGGTTGTAGCTTTGTTTGGGCGTATATTAATTTTACCCATATTTTGAGTTTTCTAGATACAACAATATCATTAAAATATTACTAAATAATATATCAAGCTGTGTTAATATCAGTGCTAAGTGGTTTTCATTCATAGTTTTTATTTGTGGGCAATGCAGTGGGTACCACCGTCAAAGTTTTAATAAATTGTGATTTATCTCGCTAAAATGGGAAAATTGTTGAGTCTATTG
This sequence comes from Pyrausta aurata, assembly GCA_963584085.1. Classification (NCBI taxonomy): domain Eukaryota; kingdom Metazoa; phylum Arthropoda; class Insecta; order Lepidoptera; family Crambidae; genus Pyrausta; species Pyrausta aurata. Next base: position 4,582,876 of record OY757261.1, read on the forward strand.
TCCCGTGACGACTCCAACTGTTGTTCGTCGCCGCGGTATGACATATTCTTGGATTTCGAGAACGCCGCTCCTACGGATACCGAGCGCGATGTTTACGAAGAGGTTCAAAGAGTGTTGCTGGATTCAGAACGAATATTAGAAGAAATTCAGTGTTATAAAGGAGCTGGGAGAGAGATACGAGAAGCTATAGCGGACCCTTCGAGGATATCACAAGAAAGAGCGTGGCGCGCCGTCAAACCATTGGTTGATAAGTTGCTTAGATGCTACAACCATTCTTTGGAGCTACAACGCGTAAGTCACATTAATTTTCTGCATGAAAGAACCCCGCCAGACTGTTTTCCATTGCACTACCTATACATATATGATTATAAGCTGAAATAGTGTAAAAACTCTGTTACTAAAATGATATGATGTGAGGTACTGAGGTACACAATATTACATGCCATTCATAATATTATTACGCTATCAAAGCAACTTACACAATGATAAATCAACCAATAGATAATGCGTAATCAACACAGTGCAGAAAAGCTCTCAAATTTATTTCCTCCCTCCTTTTTTAATGTTTGAAACAAGTGATAAGGATAGAGTGCATTGTTTGTTTTAATTGATGTGTTAGCATTCAATTATAACCACCTATTACAACTTAGTATTATTATACTAAATACTTGAATATTTATCAGCAGCAAGCTATTAAGTTTCATTGAAACTACTTAGAGTTACAGCAAAAGAAACACTTAATTCTCTAGTACTACCATATGTACCTATTTAAAAAATTGGTTCATACTTTTAGTTCTTATACTAAGAAGCCTTTAATTAAAGTACAAGTAAGGTAGTTTTTTGAAATTTCTCTTAGCACAATATCAAAGTGAATTCATATCGAAGAGAACTTCTAATAAATCATGGCCAGGCAAAAGAGGATTCATTTAATTAAAAGAAAATACCCCACTTTTAAAATCCAACTAAATATAAATTAACTGGCATACATATTAAAGTACAAACTGTTATTAAATATTTAAAATAAAATATGTTTATTTAGAAAGTAGGTCCATATAGTGTTAGTACCTAACAATGTAAGCTGAAAACTGTTATTAAGTTGGCCCGGTAAGAAAGATGCTGGTTCGAATCCCGCCCGTGCACAATTTTTGGTTTCTTATTTCATCTTTAAGAATATAAATATGACACTGTAAGTGTTTAAAAACATTCTTAACAACTGTTATTAATTACAAATTCAAATAAATAATTCATAAAGATTAAAATTATTAATGTTAATTTAAGTGTCTTCGCGAGATGGATGTGCGTCCAGTGCTGCACTGTTAGCGTCCAGTCACCACCATGAAGAAAATGTTTGTGAATTAAATAAGCCAGCAAGGTCCCTCACTCATCATTAATTCAAAACTTGTTGTATAAATGTGTACAGACATTTATGTGCATTCACATGATGATATATGTTACCATGCTTATCAGAAAGTCTTTTATCATTAGTGATTAAATGTCATGATGTCACTGATAATGTTTACCGTACACAAGATAGCTGTAATGTAAATGCATTGTGTTTATTTACATTCCTATCTTGCTGAGAATATGATTTTGTGCACAAATAGTGTTTGACTTACAAGTCTAAAATGTAAATAAGGCCACCAGTGCTTATATCAAAATGGTCTTAACTTAATAATAATGAATGACTGTTCATCAATTAAGTACCAGTTTAATATGAGGTGCAAAGTTTCTTGTTTGTTATAAACAATGTCATTATTTTGATAACATAGGTAAATGCTGGTGGTTTTTTGTAATGAATTAACCAGCTGCATTTTACCCAGTATAATTACACATTAGTCAGAATTGCTACTTTCTCTATGTAATGATGTATGTATTTTGTTATCAAATTTTCAACAGCTAATTACTGTGATTAAACAGTGTAATTACCTTTTCACTTGTTAAATCATCATTGAGTGCTTTGTTTTATAAATCAACTCAGTAATTGGATAATTGGTTTGCTTGCAAAAAATTTACAACATACTTAAATAACTACAGTAGCATGTTAATAGTCAAAGTGATAATAACATTTTGCCAAAGTTGTTCAATATTTGTGTTAAGACATGCTCAGATTTTTCATTTATGATTTTTCTTTTGACTCAACGCAATAGTAGTGACTAGAAATAGTAAGTAATTTTTCACGTTTAAAACTCGACAAAGAACCAGTATTCGACGAGTAATGTATCCCACAAACGAGTATAATTACTTGTCCATCTTTTAAAAATTTTGTTTTATAGTGTTTTGTAACTATCCAAGAAATTGCACTTGTAAGCAATTGTGTCAGACAAAGAATCGAACCCTGTGTCTCACGCTATGCAGGCGCATGCCTATACCACTCGGCCACCGACACACTGGCAAGCCTGTTGAATTTTGCAAGTTCAACTCGTAGGCTGCGTCACCTCATCAATGTTGCGAGATTGCTCTTTCAACATCCGACGGAAATATTTTTACAGTATTATTCTATCCTTGTCTCGATGAACTACATCTGTTCCGCCTGTCGATACTACTGCAGTAGGCACGGACCATATTTCTTCAACAGATTGGCCTCGCATCCGGTGCGAGACAGACAATACGCCTGTGTACTGGAATACTGAATCCACAGACCACCTCGATGTTTACGACGCAAACTTTACGGCTGTTGACCTAACAAGTCTATCTAGGATGCCGTGGAGATGTTATGGGCTACTGTGATCATTCACATATTGCCGAAGTCGAAAGTGTTATTGTTACGGCTAGCAGTATTAGTAAATTCTAAATGAATACGCCTAGATAGACACTCCACCTAGAGTCGTATCTCTCTTCATTACGATCGGCTTACTACGACGGCCATATTAAACCTATGGCATAATGATAATAATAAAAAATGTCTATATGTAGAACTAGAGTCATTCATCCTTAAGCATTTTCTTGCCGCGCTGCGCAAACTCGACATATCGGAGAACACGTGACAAAGCAAAAGGCTGCGATTCCCAACACGTGCCGAATATTCAGATAGTTATTGCAGGACGACTCCAATTCCGCAGGCTCTTCCGAAAGTGCAGTTCACTTGGCCTAGGCCCGTGAGGGCCGTGACACTGGCACCAGAAATACTAAAGGCAAAGTTTTCTATTCAGTCTCCGAAATCAGAAAACTGAAAATAAAAAAACGTGTCCTGAACATACGTGTAATTTAATTAAGGATTTGTGATATTATTTTCTTTGGTGGTAATTAATTACCATATCTATAATAGATCAGGGCACCCTTAGATTAGGTAAAGATTCAGAATTTTAGTCGCCCATCACCTAGTATTATCATGCATTATTTATTTTGGAGAAACTCCATTGTCTCTCGCCTGTCGCATTCATATTGAACGTCAGCACCGCACTGGCTGACGTCACTCACTCACTAGGCAGCCCCACTGCATTCTTTCAGAATCACACCCTCCCACGTTTATAATACATGTGACAATCATCCAATCAAACGAGCCGAACTCATAGAAGCGGCATGAGAATCTGAATATCGTTGCATCCTCCAAGCTGATTCAATTGTCGAGTGGTATACTAAAATCATAAATTAATTTACAGTCCAGTTACAGCGATGAAACAATTTATAGCTCGCTCCTTTGACTTGTTGATGGGAGTTTCATAAACTTTGTTGTCAGAACCAGTGATGTCGTTTTCTCAAGAAATGGTAGGTGTTCAGACGAGATAAATCTTCGAAGCTAACTAACCCTATTTGCACTGGTAATTTCAAATCCACGTTGATACTTCGAACGATTTCCAACTGTACGTGACCTATGGATCCTCTAAACGTCAAATTACTGGGCAAATATTACTGTCCTCCTTATCCCTTTGTTCAGAGAAATCCACGAAGATTGTCCACAGATCCATTCCATTATAATAATGAGAACAGCATCTCCAGCGGGTTCGCTTTATAAACGTACAATAGGGACTGATATCAGAATTAATCCTATTGTCCCTGTTTCTCGTCTCCAAAAATACGAACACGCTAAGGAAATCTTAATTAAGGTTGTTAGGAAAGGCCCTTTGGCTTTTTATAATAATCAACTACGCATGACCCGTGGGGATCGCATGGGCACGATGCTTTATAAATATCAAAATAAATCAGGAACCTGCCACGGACTCTAATTATGACTGAAGTGTAAGTCACGCGAAGTTAGTCACGATAGTTTTTTTGATAAAACTATTTATAAAGCACTTAATTTAATTTGTATGCATACCCGCGTTAATCATGTGGTGCTTACCGTGTAACGCATTGTTTTCTCCGACAAAAACCTTTATTTACTTATCATATAATCGCAGAGCTTAATTGTGATTCAGTCAGCTGGGAATTCACGTTGCAAAACTTCAAAGTGGCAAATCCACGCCCAAACCACAGAGTATGTTAGCTAAGAACGGACGTCAAGGGATCTTGAATATGTACAGTCAACATTCAGACAGTCCACCGCATTTGTGCGTAATCTGCACTGTCTCGTTCAAATCCTTACGTTGCGAAAGAGACATCGGATATGACGCATAATAATTGTATTCAAAGATCGTTACAATAGCTCCGATCGAGTTCCATATAAGGTGTCTAACAGGCCTGTCTTGCAACACGATAGATAGTTTGTACACCTAAGATTAGTACGAGCCACCCTGGAGCTAACTTCCTGCATACAAATGAGTCTTGGTAAAGTAAAGTTGGCACGTGACCTACCTAATTTATTGCTTGCAAAGATTTAGTTGCACGGCGCGAAATACTGAGAAACCGGATAATTAATCAAGTTAAGATACAAAATCAAGATTTTTGTGTGACAAATGAGCTTTTGCCATCTTGAGGATGACTCGGAACTCATTTCCCGAAACATCATATACTTACATAGAGTTCCATCTGTATACCACCTGTTTTAGAACTTCTATGTCTAACCAAGCAGCTATATTATTGGACATAATCCACATGGAAACACGTGTTGGTTATGTATGAGTCATGTGAATCTTTGTCACCGTCACTTTTCGTGAAATCTGTCGATATATATAATTGTCCGAATTTAACGTACATTCGTCAGCACATCAGACTATACATTTTTGTTGAAAAATAGCCCTTATTCCAACAGTATAAGATACCGCAGTGTATAGCTTGACGTGCTTATTACATCTATACTAATATTATAAAGCTGAAGAGTTTGTTTGTTTGTTTGTTTGAACGCGCTAATCTCCGAAACTACTTATTCGAATTGAATCATTCTTTTTGTGTTGGATAGTCCAGTTATCGAGGAAGGCTATAGGCTATATAACATCACGCTACGACCAATAGGAGCAAAGATTTAGTGGTAAATGTGTAAAAACCGGGAGAAAGAAGTCACTATTCCACGCGGACGAAGTCGCGGGCAAAAGCTAGTCATTTGATAAAAATCCGCATACTGTCTACAACCGGTAGACGAAAGCTCCTAGCAACGAAACCCATAAACATCATCATCTAGTTGTCTCATTCATGTATGCTTTAGTATACCATGTCGTGGTAATTAAACAATCGTAAAACCCTAGTTATTCCGAAAATTTTGAACAAACAGAGTGTAATAAAGTGTTTCTCCCAGAATTTGTGTAAATCGATAGCAGGCCAGTGGGTTAAGGACAAACCTCTCGCGTTCAGGAAACTCGGTGCTATTCCGACCGTAACGTTAAACAGCGGTTAGATGACGCATTCACACAAGACGACTACTATTAGCTCACAATATTATTATTAAACAGATGAACTCTCCTATGAAAAATAATATAATAGGAGCGAATAAGAAGGAGGAGGGTAGAGAGGATTAGCTGGATGAAAAATGTATCTAACGAAGAGGACAGAGGTTCTGAGGATTGTGAGAAATATACTTCAAACAATTGAAAACTGGAGAGGGAAGATGCTTGGACGCTTGGCTCGGCACGATAGCTTGATAAGGATCATACATATTAGAGGCAAAGATTGAAGGCATAAGGAAAAGAGAAAGACCTAGAAGAGCGTATATTTATATGAATAAAGTAAAAGTTGGTCGTCCAGGAGGTCAAAGGATGGCAAAGGATATAGCTCGGAATAGAGATAAATGGAGAAAACTCCGCCGACAAGAGCATAGCTCTTAACTGCCTCGGTGGCGCAGCGGTTAGAGGGTCGCATTTTAAGGCGGCGGCTGCGCCAGAGGTCCCGGGTTCGATTCCCGGGTCGGGCCAAAAATATGTGCCCGGAGTTTGGAAGTTGGCGGTGTTTCACCCCCGTGCCTCGGAAAGCACGTAAAGCCGTTGGTCCTGCGCCTGATCTCTCTCCGGTCGTGTCAGATTGCTGTTCCACCGGGCTATGAGAGTGAAAGGAATAGAGAGTGCACCTGTGTTTGCGCACACACTTGTGCACTATAATATGTCCCGCGCAGTCGGTTAGTCGTTGTGACTGGCCACCGTAGTCGAAATCGGCTAGGGGGACTATTATTATTATTAGCTCTTAAATGAAGAAAAAGAAGACGGCGAGAAGAGAGTTAAAGCATTTATAAGGTTTGGTGTATTTTTCTATTATGCAAATTTATTGTAGTTTTTTCCTCATCCTCAGAGGTGACACAGAAGTGTGTGTATAACAATAAGTAATCTCTGTTTTCAATCTAGCAAATCAAGATAACAGTGCTCGGAGACAAAGTCGTCACGTCTAAATACTCATATAGCTCAAAATATTACTCGAGTATTCGTGTTAGTAACCATTGAATACAAGTTGCGCAACACTGCGCTGACACAAAAGTGGATTATTTGATTACTGTATTGTAATATTATTTTGTGAGTATAAGACTGTATGTTATCCTATGGGCCTGTATTGTTACAATCTGTAGCCTGATTTTAAAGAAATAATAATTAACTATTATGAGGAGGAATGTGCTGAATTGTTAATAAGCAACATCAGAATCTTAAAAGTTTGTCACAACGCAAAAATCCCCGCGTCTTGTCCTCAGTACCGTTGGACCGAGGCCTTTCGGGAAAATCCAATATTTCTATAACAAGGTTGTTGGATGTGTCAAATTGGATCACGAATCAATTTCCGTAACACGTCACATAGGATAACATTATCTGCTGTCATTTACAAAACGTACTCTGAAGTCTTACGGTATTTAATTTTGTGGCAAGTTCGTAGATTTTAATTAAACCATAGTAAATCCTGAACACTCTTTTATTTAAATTGAACCGTCCAAAATAAAAGCCGAACAAAAACAAGCTCACTAAAGACACGTAACACGTATTAAAGCAATAAATCCTGCTTAAAAGTTACAGCTAATAAAGGTCACATTAAATGACATTTATTTTATTTATTTATTTTATTTTATTAGGTGTACAACACAGAGTAACAACATTTGTAAGCCATTGTTTGAATAATAAAGTTAATAGTAAAAAACCGGTTAAGTGCGTGTCGGACCCGCGCACTGAGGGTTCCGTGCCACCCTTAACTGAATTCAGGGTTCACTTACTTTCACTTAACGAAAACATCACAATATATTGCGACAGCAAAAATAACTTTGTTTTTCATAGTTTTTGTATGAAAGACAAAGTTAATTTTGCGGTTGATAAAAATGTGAAATATCTCAAAAACTACTGGTTCGATCTCCTTCAAACCAATTTTCGTTGCAAGTTTTTGTTGAGATCTACATCATATATTTATTTCAAAATTTTCACTTTTTTAGTTCAAAAGTTAGATGGGGGGGACGCCCATTTCACCACTTTGGAAGCGTCTATATCTCAAACCTTACACTTTTAGAAAAATTGTTTTAGAAACCTCGATATCATTTTAAAAGACCTATCCATAGACACCCCACACGCATAGGTTTGAGTAAAAAAAAAATTTAGGTTTTAGTTTCATGTATGGGAGCTCCCCTTAAATAATATTTTTTCTTACTTTTTGTATCTGAATCGGAAAGCGGTGAACAAAATACACCTACCCACCAAGTTTCAGCTATGTGATACTTATAGTTTCAGAATAAAGTGGCTGTGACATACGGACGGACAGACAGACAGACAGACTTGACGAAACTATAAGGGTTCCGTTTTTTGCCATTCGGCTACGGAACCCTAAAAAATATTATGTATTTTCTGTGAGATGTATCGCTCTAGTGATCCTGAGTCATTATTTAATGAGCGCTTGCAATATTTATGATTCTTTACGGCGGGAGAGAAATACTTTGTAGTTTACTTGTTCCGGCTTGCACCTGCGTCCTTAGGGCTGTCATTTGCTTGTTATTTCGGGCTCTATATATTTTAGAGGTATATAGAGACTGCAATGCGCTTTATTTCTTTATAAGTTGTATATTTACATCCACCATGGTATTATTAACATTACCAAAATAGCTTGGATAGTAATATAATGCTACTCCTATCAAGTAATTAATATTTTGTGCTTTTTAATTTGTGTAAAATTTATTGTTTTAATAATATTGTGTATGCACTTGATACGACATGACAGATTTTTAGAGAATATCATATAAGAATAAATAAAAGGGAAGAGGAAAGCCTAGGATATGCTATTTCGACCAAGTGAAGGAGAAAACTAATGTCATGTCGTATCAGGAAGTCAAGATAAAAGCAGGCAGGAGAAAAGAATAGAGATTACTCCACCGACAAGAACGCGGCTCTTGAATGATATAAACCAATAAACGCCTTTTCTTTCTTTTTTCTTAACCTCGTGTAATTTGTTTGATTCCTATTTCAAAGGAATAATATTTTTTAAATTACTCTTGCATAGTTTTGTTCCGTGTGCATGAAACCATCTATAGGAGTTAAAAAAATTGGTCAGCAAAGGCTCAGTAGATCTTCCACAAAAAAGGCAACAAGTAGTCAGCCCTTCACCTCGTCCTTTAGGATATATTTAGTAACCGCAGCAGGTGCGATCCACTAATAATAACGAGTGTGGCTACCCAGCCGCAAGAGGTAGCCTGCTGACATTCCTGCCACTGCACCACACCTGCCGTCAACCAGATCGCAAATTCTCAGCAAAATAAGCAAAGAAACTGTTACGAGCACTTGAATATCTAGACATATAAAGCTGAAAAGTTTGTTTGTTTGAACGCGCTAATCTCAGTAACTACTTGACCAATTTAAAAAAATATGTTTGTGTTAGTAAGCTTACTAGCAATCCCGGCGAAGTTCGTTTTGTTGGCCTCAGCGGCCCCGTCCCCGTGTTGCTTAGGTATTATAATATCCTATATTTCATCACCGTTGAAACCTTCCCTGTACTTCAAAGATTATTACAAGACTAAAATCAGCCAAATCGATTCAGTTGTTTTCTAGTTTTAGCGAGAATAACACAAATATAAATTCATTTTTTTATATACATTTATAAGGGAAGTCTTTATGAATATAGTACGTGATACCGATTGTGCGTCACCTATTCCGTACCTGAGCTGCCGCCATTCTTGTCATCACACCTGCCGTCAACCAGGCGATCGCAAAACCGCACCAAAATAAGAAGTGAAAGAAGCCGATCTGAGGTAATACTCGTAGACCTTAAGCCGGGTCTAGGCGAGTGTAACGCGCAATGTAAGATAACGGGAAATTTAGAGTCAACAGTGGACTGCACACGAAAACAAAGAAAATTGTGACCACGAATCTATTTCTAGAGCTGTTTCCACTCAGTTGCTACGAGCATTCTGAATAGGAATGTCGTGATAGCAGGTGCTGATTTGATACAAACAACGTCCAAACGAGCACTACGAGCGCCTTTGTGTTCGCGCAAAAAACCGACAGCCAAGCAACTACCTCAATAATTCAATTGACAGCCAAGCCAATGGATCCGTTCGAGCACCGGCGCGAATGTTTCACGAAATGCTCGTACTGCCGTCAACACGTAGAAATCGTGGTACAATACACGGTGGATTACATTATATGTTCACTCGTCTGGACCCGGCTTTACTCAGCCCGTAAGTTGTGGGCATACCTACCTCTACCTACATCCTCCATCGACTCCTGCCGTCAACCGGACGACGGCAAAACTGCACCAAAATAAACAAAGAAACATAATAATATGAGTAAATGATACCGACTATGGCTACCCGGTAAGCAGGAGGTTGACCGACATTCCTGCCACTTTATCCACACCTGCCGTCAGTCTGGCTATGGCAGATACTGAAAATAAAACAAGGAGACTCTTTTAAGCGAATGATTAACTTTAATGGACGGTTGTAAACAAAATATCTGGATGTGCAATTTCTGTTGAAACGAAAAAGAAAGTCAGAGAGACAGAAATCAATTTCAGCTTGGTACCTCCAAGCGTTCCTGGAAAAAAAGGTAGGGACAGACAGACGGACGGACATCGATCCTATAAGTGATCCTGTATCCTGTGATCCTATAAGTGTTCCGTTCTATACCTTTTGAGGTACTGAACCCTTAAAACATTAAAATAGCAGCTGAAACCCTCACGAACGTGTGTATAAACATTTTTGACTATGACCGCCGGGAGCCTGTTTATCCCTGAGCGTTAAAAAGTATAGTACCTATACATTCCAAAACTCAGACGATCATAAGCATGATTGATAGATGCTATTATGACTAACTGCATGTGCCCTAAACTATGACTAACATCATTTAACAGTTCATCACAATAAGACAATAAATGCGAGATGGATATAAACAAACATTGTTGAAGTCTCATAATAAAACATCATTGCCCTGTTCCCAAATAATAACATAAACATGATTGGACGGATACTGGAAGAAACATAAAATATATCAAGTATCAGCGAACAGAAGCATTTTTCGCCCACGTACTATATCTTCCCGAAAGGCGTGAAATTGTTATTTTAAGAGATACCAAGTACCGACTGATACTCAGAACAAACTCGCGAGGGCGGACATGATTGCGCATAAATTATAATGGGCCTTGCCCCACTGGAATTTAAACATCACTAATTCACGTGCTTGTACCCAAACAGACTGGTCAAATTCCCTCCTGTTGAATCTTTCAATTTCACGCAACTTTGAATTCGTTTACGTTTCAAACGCGTAAAGAACATTATTTTGGACTTGTTAATTATTAATCATCGCGTCATAAACTGATATTTCTCTAGTCATGACTATGAGTGTACTTGATAACTATAATCTTCGTACACTTTTGTGCAATAAAAGTCTTTAAATAAATAAATAAATATAAAATACTTCCGTTCCCACGCAGATGGCTAATCTTTGTTAATTTTCTCCGCAAGTGTGTCGGATGATGTTTGGGAAGACATATCATTATCCCCAATTATATTTCAACAACATTCAAATATAACTGATTAACGTTGGTACACAATGCACATATAAATAAACACTCATTAAAATAAATTGATACCAATATTTACTTACCGCTTTTATGTATAAACATTATATTGTTAAATAACTCATTGAGGAATATGATAAGCCATAATTCAACGGTAATTTGCGTGCAGTGAAGTTGCATTAGTCTAGAGAAGTTGTGTTTTTCCACTTGAATGTGTAGTTGCGTAGCAGACGTGTGTAGTACATATACCTTACTTCGCCCATAAGTTATTTCAAAAGTGATGATTTATTAAAATAGTATACACAATGTGTATTTTCGAAACTTGATCATACGAAATGTGCGGATTCTAGACCCAAAATTATCGACAAAGAGAAGGCATTTTTTGTCACATAAAAAAAGCAAGCTTACATTTTACACAATTTTTAGAAGTTTTTCACAATTTTTTTTAGTTTTGGTTGTATTTTTTTATCTCTAGCTAGATAAACTTAACTAGCTAGTTAAGCTTTCAAATGAGACTACTTTAAACAAAATACACATTTCAATAAAAATAAACGACGAAAAAATTTAAATAAGAACTAAGTATTTTGTTTAAATATAGCGGACATTTTTTTTCTTATTTTTCTTGTATAATTTTGGGTCTAGTATCCGCACATTTAGTTTGATCAAGTTTCGAAAATACACATTGTACCTATACCTGGGGTGTAAGGGGACAGCCTTCCATCTTCGTAAGATTTTAAACTTTGTTGCATTTTTAAACTAACTTCACACTTTAACGGGATTTTATGCAACTTTCACTTGTTTAAAAGGTAATCGGGTCGAAACGTCGGGAAGGTAAACATCATTTTTACCTTTTAAACAAGTGAAAGTTGCATAAAATCCCGTTAAAGTGTGAAGTTTACTTTCATCTTCGTGTCCCAAGCCATCCTCACCTGCACGCGGTGCACCCTGCCAATCAGCAAACGAGGCTCTGGCCACCGAACCGATGGCGGTATATCCATCTAAGAGGCTGAGCCTAAATACCCAGGCCGGCGGCGGGCAGCAGCGCCGTCGGTGCGAGGCTCGGCCCTGCGCTCACCAACCCGCCTGCCCAGCGCGGTGAGTATGGGCAAGTTCCCCCAATGTTAAATACGACGCAAACACGGCCCCCAGTGCCCGGCAGCTCCACGGTTCCGGGTCACGGCAACGGCCTAGATCTCGATGGGGCGGGGGGTGCGAAGAATCCCCGGGCGAGGGACTACGGCTGCCACAACTTGACCTTGGCGACGTACAATGGACGCAGTCTACGGCTGGATGAAAGCCTACACCAGCTAGAAGTAGAACTGGGAAACATAAGGTGGCACGTCTTGGGACTGTCTGAAGTCCGAAGACAGGGGGAGGACACGACAACCCTAGAGTCCGGCCACCTGTTCTACTTCCGAGAGGGCGACCAGCAGTCACAGGGTGGCGCGGGCTTCCTTGTCAACAAGGTTCTCCGTGACAACGTGTTGGAAGTGTCCAGTGTGTCGACCCGGGTAGCGTACCTTGTTCTGAAACTGACCGAAAGGTATTCCCTCAAGGTTGTACAGGTGTATGCGCCGACATCGTCACATCTGGATACAGAGGTTGAGGCTCTATATGAAGATATCACTAAGGCCATAAATGACACCGCCAAGACCTACTTCACCGTTGTCATGGGAGACTTCAATGCCAAAGTGGGAGTGCGAGAATGCGACGAACTGCGTATCGGGCCACACGGAATTGGATTAAGGAACCGTAGGGGGCAAATGCTAGTCAACTTCCTGGATATGCAGGGGCTATTCTGTATGAACACATTCTTTGAGAAAAAACCCCATAGGAAGTGGACCTGGCAAAGCCCCGACGGTAAGACGAAGAACGAGATCGACTTCATCTTGACAGACAAGAAGCATATATTTAGGGATGTCGCTGTGGTCAATAGGTTTAATACCGGCAGTGACCACCGACTGGTAAGAGGCACCCTAAATATCGACTTTAAAGCTGAGAGAAGTCGTATAGTGAGATCCGTTCTTCGCCCAACACTGATCCAGACCGTAAATGGCTCTGAAGCGTTCCAGTTGGAACTACGCAATCGCTTCGCCGCACTGGAAACCACTGCAGATGTTGACAAGGACCTCGAAGGTGTGACCAGGGTGCTTCGCGAAGTAGGAGTCAGGCATTTCAAGAGCAAGCGAGGTGGCCAAAAGTCTTAAACTTTCGGCGGAGACTCTAGGACTGATGCAGATTCGACGTGAGATGCCGGAGAGAGCTTCGTCGGATATCCAACGTCTCAACAGAAAAATCCGCAAGTTGGTGAGACGTGACCTCCGAAACTACAACACGCAGCTCATAAAGAACGCGATTGAGCAAAATCGGGGGTCAAAAGTCTTTGCTAAAAGACTGGGTAGGAGCCACCTGACGAAGCTCAAAAACTCGGAAGGCAAAATCGTCACATCGGTTCCGGAGATACTCGCTGAGGTTGAAAACTTCTACCGACAGCTCTATGCCTCGCATGCCCCAAAGCCTCCGCCTGATGCAAATGACCCTAGAGCCGCACTAACGCGCCACCTTACCGACGATCTCCCAGAAGTGGACGAAGACGAAATCGAGGGGGCTCTCAAACAGCTCCAAAATGGGAAAGCTCCCGGCGAAGACGGAATTACTACCGAACTTCTCAAAGCAGGAGGAACTCCGATCCTGAGAATGCTAAAGGAGCTGTTCAGTTCCGTCATAGTCAATGGGACTACCCCGAGGGCGTGGAGCGAGAGCGTGGTGGCTTTGTTTTTCAAGAAAGGAGACAAAAACCTCTTGAAAAACTACAGACCTATCGCGCTCTTAAGCCACATCTATAAACTGTTCTCGAGAGTCCTCACTAACCGTCTTGCCGCAAGATTTGACGCCTTCTAGCCACCGGAACAGGCTGGGTTTCGAAAAGGCTTTAGCACCGTGGACCACATCCACACAGTGAGGCAGATTATGCAGAAGTCGCAGGAGTATAATCAGCCCCTGTGCTTAGCATTTGTGGACTACGAAAAAGCCTTCGACTCCGTAGAAACCTGGGCTGTTCTGGAATCCTTGCAGCGATGCCAAGTCGATTGGCGATATGTGGAGGTACTGAGAAGCTTATACAAAGCAGCGTCGATGTCCGTCCAAGTACAGAATCATAAGACGAAACCCATCCAATTGCTTAGAGGGGTGAGACAGGGAGATGTCATCTCTCCGAAACTGTTCTCCAATGCACTAGAGGATGTCTTCAAAACTTTGGACTGGAACGGACTGGGCATCATCGTTAATGGCGTGTATCTCAGCCATCTTCGCTTTGCCGACGACATAGTACTGATGGCAGAATCGCTTCAGGATTTGCAGAAAATGCTGCACAGCCTTAATGCTGCTTCAATGTCGGTCGGTCTCCGGATGAATTTGGACAAGACCAAGGTCATGTTCAACGACTTTATCATTCCGGAGCCGATCTTGATCAATGGTGAAGCGCTCGAAGTTGTTCAAGAATATGTCTACCTCGGGCAGACATTGCAGCTAGGTAGAGACAACTTCGAACGTGAAATCACAAGAAGAGTGCAGCTGGGCTGGGCAGCATTTGGGAAGCTGCGTCATATCTTCTCGTCGTCACTACCACAATACCTAAAGCGTAGGGTATTTAATCAGTGCGTCCTACCTGTCATGACATACGGAGCCGAAACGTGGAATATGACGGTCAGGCTGGCCCACCGACTTCATGTCGCTCAGCGAGCTATGGAAAGGTCTATGCTTGGTGTCTCACTGCGGGATAGAATCCGCAACGAAATCATCCGGCAAAGGACTAAAGTTGTGGATATTATCCAGAAGTGTAGCAAGCTGAAGTGGCAGTGGGCTGGCCATATCTGTCGCAGAACCGATGAACGTTGGAGTAGACGGGTTCTTGAATGGAGACCACGTCTCGGCAAACGTAGTGCTGGACGCCCCCCTGCCAGATGGACCGATGACCTAAAGAAGGTCGCTGGTAGTGACTGGTCCTCATCCAGTCACTACCAGCAGAAGCAGAGGATCGTGCACTTTGGCGTGCTCTTGGGGAGGCCTACGTCCAGCAGTGGACTGCAACAGGCTGATTGATTGATTGACCTATACCTGATTCCTGAAACAAACAATCGTCACACATACTTTAACCCTTATAATTTGCTAAAATTACTTTAATGCGACGCTATCATATATCTGAAATACTGAAAGGCGTCTTCAGTTTTACTTTAAACAAGCATAATTAAATAACCGGAGATAATTTGTCTATGGTTAAACCACTGTTTTATAGATACAACTTTACGAAAAATATGGATGAACTGTATTGTGCGCGTTATTGAACAGTTTACAGTTTTACAATACTGTTGTGGTTAGAACTACGATAAATTATAATTATACAGAGTACTGAGCGAGCAGTAGTATTATAATACTCAACATAGTAGGTGCAGCATAATAATAACACAATATAGGGCAAATAGTAGAAACATAATTAATTATACTATACGTTCGTCAACAGTAGGTACACGTGACCATAATACCTAACTAGGTAATAAAGAATCTATTTTGGTGCGAAATGATAAACATACAGATATACTGATAGAATAACAAACATAATACTTCAACGTAAGTAATACGTTATCTGATAATTTATTGTTTTCTTCAAATAGTTTGTAAGTGCACCAGTATTTACAAATTAGAGATGCGCCGAGTAGTACTTTTGCCAAGTACCGAGTACCGAATATTACTCGGTTCATTTTTTTTCCAACCGAGTACTCGGCCGAGTAACTCGGTTCAATCAAATTCCTGTTTCGGGTGTGTAAACAAGTACAAACCAGGTTCGCGCAGAATAAGCTTTCATCAAGTCACTAGAGCCCGATGATCCTAAAACCCCCATTACTTTTTTTTATTACAAAATCCACAGCATGATGATAACATAAAATATAGACATGTAAGACTTACATCCAATGACGGATTTACATTTAATTAACTACATTTAAATAAGGTCGCTATTTAAAAAAAAATTGCTAGTAAAAGACAAGAGCCCTTTCGAGTGGTGGGCAGGACCCCGAACAAGGTATTCAGAACTGGCACTATAAGCAAGAGTAAAAAAAATAGTAGTACATTGTTTCTATGAGCACCTGCAGCACCGTTCATAGCGACTGATTATTTTCGGAGGCTTGTAAAGTCTACAAAGGAAAAAGGAATTGTTTGTTACTAGAACGTGCAGAGAGCTTTGCATCACCACAACACAATCTAACTTTATAAAATTTCACATATTATTATTTTTATTAACGTTTTCCTCATTTTGTCTCTACTCATTCATTATCATAATTGAGGCTGTAAAAGATTTCCCCAGTCGTTTGGATGAAATCTACCTAAATATATTGCTTTACTTAAACCGAGTATACTCGGCATTAAAACCGAGTTACTCGGCCGAGTACGAGTATCAAAAAACCTGCCGAGTCGCCGAGTACCGAGTATTAACCGAGTACTCGGCCCATCTCTATTACAAATCAAGGAATTGATTAAAGATTTAAATGTCTTAGCAGATACAATGCTGATAAATCTCTTCCCAGACGTGTTAATTTTATGTATGGTGTCATTCGCTCTAAGATGCAATATATCAAACAGCAGTATGTTAGCAAGGCAATAAAACCTAAACACACAATACGATCCCATTATTCAATGTAACTGTAAAGCCGTTTAATAATACTGCCTTAGAAACAACAATGAATAAATTAATATGTATTAACCGTCAGCGACCGCCCGTGACTTTTTGTTCTTCATAAAACTCTACGGCCCAGTTGAGATGAAAATATTCATAACTAGCTTAGTAGGATAGCGGTCCCAGCGGACTTCGTTTCGCCCCCGGCTCCGTCCCGTCCCGGCCCCGTTTTGGTTACACACTATTCGGGGCCAAGACAAATCAAACAAAGCAAAAACATGAAATAGACGCCAAAAATATTTTATTCTTTATTGCACTTATAAGATGTACAGAAAATACAAAAAGTCACAATGTGAACAAAGGTAGGCTTATCCCTAAAAGAGATCTCTTCCAGCCAACCCATAGGTGTTGGAAATGTAATAGTTGCATACATATCATACAGATTCAAAAGAGACTTGAAATTTTCCATTTGTCCTCTAAACTGAGCCCCTCCCTACTGTCTAACAAACCGTTTGCATTTATGTTCTTCAAAAGACATTGCCGATCCATTGCGATTGGAATCATCCTGCAGTTGACGGCATATTAATAGAGCACTGCTGAGATCTTTCGTTGATATCAACCCAGCTCAAGACCCTCGCTATTTAAACAAATTCGACCAATCCTTACAATCAAACATAATATGATAATTTTATCGAAGCATGTAACGTAAAACGTAAGGATTCCGACGGGGCGGTTTGATACGTTCGAAATTCAAAAACTGTTGATGTTAAAAAAAAGATTTCTTCTTTCCACACCTAACACTGCATACTGTAAATCACGTGCTCCTCTGCACCGATGCAGATGAACGCAACGTGGAACCAGGTTTAATGAGGCGTTCAGTCCGTTGCACTTCTCAAGAAAGCATGCTTTCTGCAGTTTCTGCGTCGCCAGCTGTGACTAACGTGGAGAATCAATTGGTGCATCAATCAATGCACATATGTTTTCTAATTTTGAAATATTACGGTTAATAATGTATGCATGCGAATTTTTTTATTCGTTCAGTTTTAGAGCAAACAATAGCCCCTTATCAAGGCATGGAGACCTCAATTGAAATTCGTCTAAACATATAATTTTGTTATCGCTACTGGTTGAACTGAATAGCGAATAACACTTATGTTGTTTTGAATAACGTTATTAACAAAACTCAAAACCATTCAGTGCGTCAAAAACCAACAAGGCTCCTGTTAAATGCGATCTAAAATAAACACGATAAACACAAAACGGAAAACGAATACTGAAGCGAAACACTAAACAAATCGATAGTTTATTTATCTTTGCAATAGTAAACTTCAACCGGGTCTGCGTGGATCCAAATATACCGTGCGAGTATATCTTTAACTTTGAGTGGCTTGCCGTAGATTTTTCTTTTTCTGTTAAAGACATTGATAGTGCTGCTAATCCGATCCACCTGTCTCCACCGGGAATTCACAACCCAGATAATAGAATCAAAGCGCCTTGGCACAAAGTAACTAAAAAGAAATGAAGAGTAAACTTGGTCTGAATCGATAAACTTGTTCTAGACTTATGAAGATAAGAGATGAACCGTGCACGATCCAATTAATTAACTGCCAAGCCAAGGCGATAGGGTATAATCTTCAGTTGAATCGAAAGCTATAAATAGTGTTAGCATGACACCCGCACGCCCGCTTTGGCCATCTGCTCATATTCACAGCTCAAATCTCGCAATTGGGCTGTAACTGGCGTTAATTGAATTAGTGGCCGGGTGTCGATCTCTTAATAAGCACATTTGTTTTGTTTTTAGTACAGTTAGTGCATACATGGCGGTATAACTGCTCGTTTGCATTTTACGGCTTTGCGTACTACATAAATAAGTGCACCGCATCTGCATGCTTGGATGCGCCAGGGTTTTTCGTACATTCTTTTATGTGGCTTTTATTAGATTACGGTTTCACAATTTTTCTGTTTTCTTTTATTGTCTACAGTCATTGCAGTTTCTTTATTGGTACCAAATAATGTACTAATATATAATCTATTATCTATAGATCTTCCATTTTGAAATTATAACTTATTCATATTTTGTCGCATCATATCTCTCCCGCGTTGTTATCTCTTTCGTTTATAAACGACTGATGACACTATTGTTACAAAAATAATCAGCACACTTCAACGCCACATTTGGTTCACCAGTCACCAACAATGCTTCGAGGATGGTACACACAATTAAAACTAACACTCAAATAATACGTTGCGTATTAAACTGTGTCTATTCATGGTATTACGTCATCGTCAAACGGATCCCAGATTGTCCTCTCCCGGGTATGATGAGTATGGGCTATAAAAAAGTAAGCATCCAAGTTGGTCTCGTTCCATCCGTGATTCACTGTCGGGCTGAATCACCACCACTAAGTTAAAACGGCACCGAAACTTTGATCGAAATTCGTGATTATATTTCATCCAATATAATTTGTAATTTACATATTTAGTAACACCCATTTATTTTTCCTTCACATTCGTAAGACGTTTTAAACATTTTGAGGATCTGGTATTAAATCAAAACCCTATTTCTTAAATATTTTTTTTCAATATATATTTTTTTTATTTTATTTCGGATAAAATATATCCATATGAATGTTAGTAGCGTATGGCTTATTATATACTACGTTAGTAATAAAATTTATATAAAAAAACAGTTTTAAAAAATTCTTTAAAAAGTATGTTACCTTCTGCACAAAACATCTCCAGATCGTGTGAACCTATCTGCCAATGTCTTCAGGATGCTATTGGGACTGTTTCTCACTCTATTGATCAGGGAGCTTGTTTTTTAGGGTTCCGTAGCCGAATGGCAAAAAACGGAACCCTTATAGTTTCGTCAAGTCTGTCTGTCTGTCTGTCTGTCTGTCCGTCCGTATGTCACAGCCACTTTATTCTGAAACTATAAGCATCACATAGTTTAAACTTGGTAAATAGGTGTATCTTGTTCACCGCTTTCCGATTCAGATACAAAAAGTAAGAAAAAATAATATTTAAGGGGGGGCTCCCATACATGAAACTAAAACCTAAAATATTTTTTTTACTCAAACCTATGCGTGTGAGGTGTCTATTGATAGGTCTTTAAAAATGATGTTGAGGTTTCTAAAACCATTTTTTCTAAAAGTGTAAGGTTTGAGATATAGACGCTTCCAAATTGGTAAAATGGGCGTCCCCCCTCCTCTAACTTTTGAACTAAGAAAGTGAAAATTTTGAAAAAAATATATGATGTAGATCCTTACAAAAACTTGCAACGAAAATTGGTTTGAAGGAGATCGAACCAGTAGTTTTTGAGATATTGCACATTTTTATCAACCGCAAATATAACTTTGTCTTTCATACAAACACTATGAAAAACAAAGTTATTTTTGCTGTCACAATATATTGTGATGTTTTCGTTAAGTGAAAGTAAGTGGACCCTGAATTCAGTTAAGGGTGGCACGGAACCCTCAGTGCGCTGGTCCGACACGCACTTAACCGGTTTTTTACGAATCACGGCGTCGAGGCCATCAGTTTGGTACTCCGCAAATACTTTTTTTTTACTTTATCTTTTATCTTTAAAATAAATATCTTTTAGATGTTATTGACATCATCATTTCAAATCGATTTGGGTTACTTTATTATTTTTAAGTCAAACAAATCAATGTATTTGCGAGCCATAAATTCAGTCGTTATGTGATTCTCGCGTGACGCTGAAAATGAATTCTGATGAACAACTTCAGTGCTTCAGAATTTTGTAACATGGGACTGTTTTTGACAATTTATTATCCTATCAAATGCTTAGTTAGATTCCATAATCTACCTAAGCGTAATAGTATAATAATAATTAATAATGGAATCTAACTAAGCGTCTTACGTCATCTCATCTTATACTGCCTTCATTTTTTTTTTGCTATGTATGCTTATCAAATCTCCAATACATAAGGGGAGCTTATTACTAACTCATTGCAGATCAATGTAGAACAAATTCCAAATAGAAAAATAGAATGCATGCATTACAGAATACCTCTAAATATTTTCAATTTTTCCTTACACCTAATTTACTCGTAATAGGTGCTTATAATCATCGTTTTCATTTGAGTATTCCCAGTAGTCCTCAATCGCGTTAATTGACGAGGCATTAATATACTTTTAATTAAAACGCCTTATGGAACGAGCAGGTTTTCAGCGTCTTTTCCTTCCTGTAAGCTAATAATAAGTGTCATTTTGTAAGGTTACCAAATGGCCAATGTTTGTTAATATTATTTTTAATTTAATTTAATCAATTATTTCAGGCAACTAAGGCCCATACAATAAATACCTTAAAGACTAACATGCATACAATAACAACATTAATTAAAAAATATCAAAATAAATGTAAAACTATTTTGCCGGCGTAGTGTTGCGCAACTTGGTGCCCGGTAACCGTCCGCGAAATCTACCACTACGTATTACTACTATGATCGTATAGTATTGGCTTAAGCTAGAACAAGAACATTCTTTCTTGTTCTTTTGTTCTTCACGGAAGCTCGATTTCAGCGTTTTACACCAAAATATCGAACGAGCGTTCTTAGAATATTCTATAGAACGCAATAGAGTAACGAACAAATGCTCTGATAAGTGGGGATAGAATGAGCATTCGCTCGTCTGATTTAAATGGGCCTTTAGAATATCACTAACCCATTTCTTTCCGTGGTTGTTGCGCAAGGCGCTTAAGGGAAAATTTCCAATGGATGGGCTGCAGCATCCTTTGTAGAAAATTTAATACACCCGCCTACCACTTCGATTACCAACCCACATATCCAGTGTCTCCCATTTTTCGCCTTTAAGCTTCAATTCCAATATCGTACTGCAATGACTGTTAAGAAATAAATTTATTTCTGCTGTGATACCTTTAGCGATGTCGTCCTAATTCTCAAATCGATTGGATATTGGCCTGATGTACGTGTATGCTTATACTCATCGGCTAATCAACCAAATTACAACGACTTCCTGGCATTGTTTGAACAGCAGTGTGGCCTCGATTTTCACCAACAACCACGGTGCGTCTGCCTGAATGTCGCACTGTACTGTACCTTAGGTCACGTACGAGTACATCTTTCTAGCTAGATGTATGTAAAAGGACTTAACATTTCATGTGGAATAATGAATTAGCCCCTTGAACCTGCATTATCAACAGTCAGACTACAGACAACAGTTATGACTTAGTAAAAACTGATAGGATGGGAATTCGATAAATGTGCCTTAAAGTGCCAGTGCTATGTAAAATAATTTTTAATTTATGTAATCATTTATTTCGGGCAACAATTTTTGTAATGAATGATATACCATGCCCAAAACATACGTTTTCTGTATGCTGTATAGTATTATTATGACTAATAAGCCCGGTTAAAATTCTGATGATGTGTAGAAAATTATAAATGCGTAAAACTTTTAGGCCCATAACCCTTTTAACTCTAAAAATCGTTTGAGGTCTCCAAAAATAACTTAAATCCACCATAGTGAAAATACAGTCTTCTAGCATAGCTGACAAGCGTAAGTTGCACGTAATTGTTAATTGTCCAGCCGTGTATAATTCGTAATTGACCTTAGGTATAACCCCTTATTCTGTCTTCGTCTCTATGTCTAGCGTGACGATAGGCTTACTGACAATTCGGTCTACGTGAATGACTTTACCATCCACGACTTGTGATGTTCGTTACCCTGAATGTTTGGTTAGTGTAGTGTGATTTTATGGTAGAACTTCAAGAATGTTATGCTAGGAAAGTTTTCTTAAATACAAGTCTCAGGAGTTTTCGAATTGATGATTTTGCTTCATTTTGCAATACTAAAGTTTCAAATGGTTAGCATTGCTTGAAATATTCCCAGAATCATTTTCATCTGAACAATGTTCAGCGTTTGTTATACTAAGATAATTTTTATTTTCTTCCATTGCGATATGACACGCAATGATATCAATGTTGGCGTACCGTACGTACACGAAACCATCTGAAATTGAAGAATTATGTTTGACTTTGTTATCTGATATCTTTGTACGTTGATATCATTTCGTCTGCTTTGTAAACCATGCCATATTAATGTCAATATTTGCTATAAAATTTTCCCGGATAGTGACATATAAACACTTAAATTTTTGCACTAACTCTTTTAAGTTGGAATTAAAAGGTATTGTTCTACAATATTAATAATAATATTCTCCAACCGATTTTCGGCAATGGCGACCCCTCAGCAGAGATAGGCCAGATACGCAGGAGATATTATAGTGCCCAGATGTGTGCGCAATCACAAGTGCACTCTCTATTTCTTCACTCTCATTAATTCGGTGAGTCAGTAGTCCGACATACGTAGTTAGTGGTAGTCCTGCGCCTGATCTCTCATCGTCTGTCTGTCGAACAACTGTCACAAACATAAATCAAGTGTAGTAGTGAACACTAACAATACTCGTAGTATCAAAGTAATAGACCCTGCAAAGACAGTATCCTCTCAGTTTATTTGTAAAAGCCTTACATTCCAGCTTGATTGGCTCTGGTTGATCGATTCCAATTCTTTCCAAGTTGTATATTGGAAAAATCCACTGCAAACGAGTTTCCAGCTTATTTCGCGCGGTCGCAGATGTCAATTGGATTTGTACATCGTGTTGTTGTATTACTCTGGGATAAATGCAAACTGGCAGCATGATAGTAAGTACCTACTTCTTTCAAGAGGGCTATTACAGGGATTTTAAGGAAAAAAGACTATTACTAAATAATTTATTTAAAAACGAAATTTGCCCTAGCACAGCAAGTAAGGCTACGCTCTAACCAGCCAGTTTTTAATAAGCTTAATTAAATTAGAATATTTTAATTGGAGGGAGAGGCTAGATTTTTTTGATCAACGAAGCTCTTTCAACTTCTGCATACAAAAGCTGCCGCACATTTTCCGCGCAAGGAAAAAGCCGGTTAATTTTCGCTACCATGTCGAGTCCATCGCTTATAAAAAGTTAAACCATGAATATTTATGGCTCCATCATAATATTTCCTCGGTTTTAAAACCTCGATGACGTACATAACACGTTTGCAAACATATTGCGTTGTAAATTGTGTTGTTAATAGCCTTGAACCTCCAACGGGGTATTTTTACTCTGCCCTTCATGGGCCTTTTATCCCCTGCACCAATAGATCCATTATACTGGAAACAATGGACGGCCGATATGGACATAATTTTCTTGACATATTTATAGGAAGGATCGATTTTCTGCGTAACTTCATTATGTTTTTATCCACTCGTGTATACGATAATGCTGTGTTCAAGTTATTGCTCAAAAAGCTTTTTTCAACGCATGGTTCAGCGTTTAATTTGAGAAACTATTCCTATCCATTCATGCTAATCGAAAGTCGGCAATAAAACTTCTCTCCAAGTTCATTTAAAGTTTTCGTCGATTATGATACCTAACCTAACTCATTGCATAATTTGCGCATAAAAATTAAATTACTTACTTCTGCCACTCCTTATTACAAGTTTCAGAAGTCAATGACCTTGCAAAATCTAAATAAATGACAAAAGACAGTCGCGGAACTCCTGATGACAAAACACTATCGCGCGATTGCTGAGGCAACTGACAGTCGATTGACCCGAATCCTAATGATAAAAGACGATCGCGTGATTGATGTGGCAGACACATGATATTTTTTTTTCTTCAGGTGGTGCCACGGTTGCTGGGTTCGCTGGTGGGCGGGGCGATGAGTCCGACGCAGCACCTGGAGCAGCAGCAGGCGCTAGTCAAACAGTTTGCGGAGATACTGGAGTTCGTGCTCAAGTTTGACGAACATAAAGTGAGTTGTGACGTTTTTGTTTTTATTATACTCAGTAGCTGGAGGTTATAGGGATATGGAGAAGGAATGGGAGAGATGTATCAGTCCATAGTAACGATGTGCTGTTGACGGCAACATTGCCGTGCCTAGATAGGTCTATTAAATCATTTAAATTGCTTTAACAGCTGGCAAATTTATGCAATAAAGAATGAAATAATGGAAAACTCTCAACAGATAGTTTTTATTAATTTTACAAATTCGTTAACTAACTGCCTTTAATTTTGCATCCATTCAAACTGCTTTTCATTCAGAAAATAATGTAAGCAGATAAATTAGCATAATTGCAGAGACATTAGCCAAGATATTTTGTTAAGCTCAGATGTTTAAGAACAGAATCATTTAAATCTAGACTCTAGTCTTTGTTGTTTCTATTCAGCCCCAGTGAGCCATTACTTTAAATGTTTTGTTTAAACTAAAAAATTAAAAAAAACTGCTTGACTGGAATCATCATAGCTGCTGTCACTGACAGTCGTGTCCACCTCGCTTCCAGCGGAACCGATCGTTTTGTCGCATCAACGTATCATTACGTCGTTACCACTGGATATCCGTTTAGCATTGTACTTGTTAAGTTTTGAATTTAAAACATTATTCCCTGGCTTAGGGTTCAGATGACAGATCGAAAGCATACGTTTCCTGTGACAAAACTGAGAAAATCTGTAGCTTCAAGGTATTGCCATCTCTAGAGATCCCGGTTGAGTCAAATATAGAAATCATAATTTTTCTTATTGTCTTGGTTCAGAGTGCTGTCATGTTTTTGTGCTTTTTATCTATATCACAAGAAGTACTTTAGCTTCTTACTTTAAGATCAGAGCAATGTATATGATGTTGACCAATACCTGTTTGTTTTATTAAAAAGGGCATGCCAATGAATTGAATGGGTATTGGATCATCCATCAGACACATGCTAGAATTAGACCTAGACTGTTTATTCCTATTGTTATTGAAAACTGTACGAGCACAAACAAATGTTCTGAAGATACTTTAGTCATATCATAATATATAATAAGAGTATAAATTCGACAAAGTAATTGCACGAATATTGAAAATTTTACTCAAAATTTATTTCCCTAATTCCTTACTCTTGGAAATCTTTAAGCTCCAAGAAACTAGAGATCCTGTAATTTCGGTTTCTCGTTGAAATTAATCTTGTTCCATTTAAGTCTATTTCACTATGTTTAGCTTCTAAAGTGTTTGCGTCACTCTTCCAAGAATGTACGTGGGGGCTTCGTTTCCCTCGAGATTAATATTTAAGAGGATCGATTTATTCGCATCGATCCTGGTATAAGCGTTTGGCACAGTAATAAATAAGAAATGAATGAGTGGACTTGCCATTGACAGATTTCCTTACAAGTAATGAGTAGAGGATATAAGAGACATGATTATTACAAATTTTCACAGACACGAATGATCAAAATGTACAGCCATGTTTGATATAGAAACTTATTTAAAGCAAATAGTTTTTCATAACAAATACTATAAGGACGTCGCAAATAAAGGATATACATAAAAAAAACATTGCCTTTATGTGGTCTGAACATGTCTTCCTACCTATGGGCCCTACTAGCTTTTTTTCTATCGTTTTTCTCAATTCGAATTCCGAACAGTCAAACAAGCGAGACAAAGAGGTTTTGCTCGTAGCTATAAACCTCTACAATACGTATTCTACAACCCATCCTCCTTCCACAGATGAAGACACCAGCCATCCAGAACGACTTCAGCTACTACAGACGAAGCGTATCGCGAGGGGGTCTCATCAACGCCGACTTACCACCCGGAGAGGAACCCCACATCGGTGCGGACGTGGCCAACAGAATGTCGCTATTCTACGCGCAGGCCACCCCGATGTTGAAGGTCCTGTCGGAGGCGACTAGCCAGTTTGTCAATGATAACCAGCAGGACTTAGAAAACACTACGGAGACGCTGAGCACGATGGCCAAAGTGTGCTTGAGGATGTTGGAGAATCCGTAAGTACCTTTTATTTAATTACCAAAAACTAAGATATGTAAACTAGGTTAGATAGTCAGTTATACACAACAAATAACACATTCTCCGTCGAATCGTCACGTAAAATTCTTACCATTCGATGGGATTTGAGTCAAATGCCTATTTGTGCCATCACTACTTATTTTTATTTTGTTAATCATAGCACACAAAACAGATAATTAAACAAGCATGAATACTTAAAATACATTGTTCAGATCTGGATCGGAATTCAAAAATATGAATGCCAAAGAGCTTTCAAAATAAAATACAATCTTTAACCAAAGAACGCTACGGAACCAAGAAAATATTGAAAAAAAATATTTTTTGGGAGTAAAGAAACTTACACATATATAATCTAGGAACAGATCGTAATACTATAATAAAACAAACTATTTAGTTATAGAACTTTACTATTGGAAACTAAAATAAGTGCTTAATTATCTCCGGAACTGTTGCCACTACGAGATAAGATAATCCAATCTTCCATTCGCGAGATACATCTTGAGTTCTTTAAATCGAAATAACGCTAAATATTAAAGTGGGAAGACGATGATTTAAGATAATCTTGGATTAAAAGTGAAGTGAGCGCGGGGTCGTTAACAGTCAAGAGCGGTGTCAAACTTTAAATCCACAAAGAAACATTTTAATATTCATCACAAAAGCGTAAAGTTAGAACTTCCAACTTTGTTTAATTAACTGTAACTTCTATAAAGTTACAGTCATGTTAAGCTTCTGAAATATTTATTTGATCTTAATTTTACAATCATTTTCTCAGACATTATGACGACGTACAAAATACGTATCTTTTTTTTACTTATGTTTTGTTGTTAGAAGTAACAGCAACAGGACATTACTAAAACTTTCTCATAAGACTATCATCCTGAAAAATAAGTTGTCTAGTAATGTGGCCCCACGGAGCCATAAACTAACTTGACGACGAGTGGACGACTCTCGCGAGGTCGTCATGCGATAAACATAAATTAATTTCGTAAATTGTACTTTTTTATATCCTATCCCTATGAAGATGATGAAGAACACAATGTATGGGATGTAATGCGTAATTCATAATTTACATATGGTTTTTTTGGAAGTTAAAATGCAAAGGTTTTAGTTAGTGAATGAAAAGGAACCATTTTTTAAATAAACTCAATCGTAAATAACGAAATGAAAATATGACGTCGAAGAAATATCGTTTTCTTTGAAGAAATCTGTAAATGATGCACAGCAACTTTCACAGTGAACAATGACTAGGTATAATGCAAACTCAGTATAGAAATCATGTAATTGAACGGCAAATAATATTGGCAATTCCGTTATAAATTTCCCTATCCTAGCCAGTAAATCTTCGCTATCTTGTAACTAACCTACGGTAACAGCAACTGCGTTGCTAAACAGGCCAGACACAAATAGCCATAAACAATTGTTTAGAAACTGGCCGCTCGGGAATCTAGCACAAAGGTTCGCGTATAAATCTCGGGTTTCTCGCGCAACCAGATTGCTAGCTAGAGTGCGCGGGCGCAGGTGAGCGACGCTCCACAAGCCTCCGCTCAGATACCTATGTAAACTATCACGGTAGTTAATACAACATCTCATTACACACATTCCACTCCTTTGTGGTAACTATATGATTACGAATATATTCCTTTTCTCTCGAAAATCCTGGGATTTCATTCTGACATTTTTACTTACTACTTTTACAACGTTACTTATAGATAGAGAATTCAGAATATGTATCGGTCAAAATGATAAACCCCTATATTAATTATGTATCGCCGTAGTTCGATTCAATGGGTGTACCTTTAAATAATAATCATACTCTACGAATAACTTAAAATAAACGGTTTAAAGTGTGCTCCATATTAGCCTACATTATTTAGAATATGCTTCCAAACGTCAAGAAAATATGCCGCATCTTGTCTGTGCTAGGCGCTAGCTATGCCTAAAATCTTGACTTGTGCTTCCAACTGAATGTCGAAAGATTCCACAATAGGCAGTGAGTTGTTACTACTACGTATAGAGAAGCTATGCCAAGCAAAAAATGTGTCGCAAAAACGACGACAATATTGTGACGTTTTCTTTGAAAATTTTTATTTCGAATTATGATTTGTACTACGAATTGATGACCGTATTCATGGAGCAGTAATAGTAGTTCAATGACAATAGGCCGCCTTCTCTTCTCTACATACACCACTCATGTTGAGGTTTATAAACACAACGCGTATTTCCGCTCAATAGACGTGTTGAAAATGGTGCATGTTAGAATTAAATTACAACCAGATTATGTAATAGTGCGGCGTTATTAAATATCCTGCGGTAATAGCCCATTAAGGAGTAGCTCACGCAAAATTAGCTTGCAAACATAACTGAATTATTCACATAAAATGGAGTACGCACAAGCAAAGGAGCTGAAAATATGCTCAGTCTGAAAGTTACTGTGCAAGTTTCCCGTCGGGCTACCAAAAGCAATAAAATGGGGATTCTTTAGTAAAACTAACGCTAACATTCTTTTCAAATTGTTCCATATTTTTAACCGATTTTCCGCAACATGACAGGATTTTCCTTTGAATCATGCTGTTTCTAATACAGAGAACGTTATGTAACGAATGAGAGGGGTTCCAGAAAAATTTCCATCGATTCAAAAGTTACGAAGTTCTAACAAAGGAATGTTTATCCAAAATCCGGCCGAAAACACATTGGGCCAGCGTCTTTTGAACTTTTAAAATTAACATCGTAATAAAAATTCTGGCGACAGACAAAAAATAAAAAACTGTCTCGAATTCTGCAGATTCTAATTTTGAATACTGCCCACGAACCGAACGGTGGTGCGCATATAGGTACGAGCAGTGTGGCCAGTATCCTTGCAACAAGGGCGTATTTATTACCGCGAAGGATCGTATGTCGCTCGCCCCGCGATATCATTGCCCAGCCGGCTCCGATATCTCCACAAACAATGTTGTGATAAATCAGCTGTCACTCATTAGGTGCTGCTTTATGGGAATTGCCTATCGGTGTTAACGACCTCAGTTTGACACAAAGTAGCAAGTGACAACAAATTGTAACACTAATTGACTTCAACATCTTATCTACTACGTTGTTGTGTCCTCCTCGTCCTATCGATTTTCATATCATAAAATTGTGCTGACTTCGGGCTGACTTGAAAGTAGGCCATGAATGCCTAATTGAATCAAGTATTATGATGACGACATCAGCTAAATGTTTTGTTAATTCATTATGTAATTCAGAAAAGACATACTAACAAAATATGGCATCTTCAATAACATTTTAAAAACTAGGCGAGTGTGTCTGCGGATGTCATTATTATGAATCACAAATCTCCGTTTCAGGTCAAGAGCTCGCTGAGATCTGTCCCAATTGTTACGGTGTTTACATTTCCAGCGAAAATTTAATATCTGGCCTCCATTTGGGTTGCTCTTCTGTTTAATGACTTTCCGAAAATAAGTACGAATTAAACGAGCATGTTTGCAGTTTGCCCGTGAGTGATTCATCACTGTTTGTTGACTTCGTCTCTATCAATATGAAAAACCTATCCATTATAGTAGCCGTTGTGAATGACAAGTTTACAAAGTTAAATGTGATAGTGCAATTTAACACAGATAGTTAGACATAGATAGATATAATTGTAGTTGTAGCTAAGACAAAGACTATAAAATAACAATTCATGTGGTTGTTTCGTTCTAAATAAGGCATACGCACTTTTGATTAGAGATGTAGGTTTATTTTGACTTTTGCTTATAAATAACGATGTAGGGTTACATGAACTGTTGAAGTTAGCAAATGGTTTATCTAAACTTCAGAAACGGACCTTTACGGTCACGCAAATAGACCATCAACTAACTACACATACTTTGTTGGCAACCGGCACAGATTACTATCTGACATGGATTTCACCGCGGATACTTTATCTGTGCAGCACACAGGAGGCGAGAGGGAAGCCATACAAGTGAGATAGTAAATATACAGTAAGCCCACCTACTGCATAACAGAACAGCATAACATTTGGCCGAAATTAACCACGCTCAAGGGCAGTTATTTATTCGATGTCTAAAAGTTAGAAGATAAACCATTGTCAAACCAGCCATAATGCAAAACTCCACTCTGTCATCTTGAACATGTTGAGATTGTGATAGCTACTATAATGTTGCTGCTTAGTATCTGACTCCACTACCTAATATACAAATGTAAGAAGAAAACAGGGTAATATCTTCGTAGGTTATCAAGCTTTGCTTATTGAAACTGGCCCTGCTCCATCCACCCCAGCTGTGGTATTGCTGCAGATAAGATATCTACATATCGTGGAGCATAGTTTAATGACCTGGCTCCTTTCGCCCGTTTCAGCCATATTTGCTGTTTGTATTTTTATTTTTTCAATGGCTGCTCTTCAGTCTGTGGTTTGTAGCTTTTGTACAAATATCCGAGTGAAAGGATTGGCTCTTTATATTATTTTTTTCAAGTTCCAGAAGATGTACGCATTGGGTACTTTGTTATCAAACATAGATATTGCTCAGTGTGCAAGTTTTTGACGTAGTCTTAGTTAGACATATTATCAGACATACAATGGCCTTTATTTATTCCAATATTGTAATGTACTTTCATTTTCTATCACAATCTATCAAAACGTTTATCAATTTATATACGCTTCGTACTATATCATCCGCCATTTTATACAATCTGTTAAGATTGATCTGAGATTTTATATAGCTTTTCTGTATTTTTATCTTGTGCTGATTTCGTGGCCTACCATCCATGCAAATTTGGGTTGTCGTCGCATTTGAGGATTTTATGGGACTTTTCTGTGTAGGTGGGACTGGAAGGAAATATTCCGAGACTTAAATTCTCTACAATACTAAATAGTTTCCGGTATCCCCAATAATATTAAGAAAGAATTATAATTGTTAATATCGTTTCCAATAAAATAGAAACTGCATTTACATGCTGCGGAAATAATTCATCCGTAAGCAATAATAAAGAGAAAATATATTTCACGTAAATGCAATTAAGCTATACCTAGTTCTCCGGGGAAGTCTATTAATGCCATCAGATTGCTGTAAACATCAATCAGTATAGCCGAGCAATCTCCATTTCCATCTACAATTATTAATAGTTACTGGTTTATCGCAAAACGTACCAGTGCGCCGCGCCGGTTTGCGGAAGCATTCTCGTATACAGGGTGTTTGGAAAGTCATTCGCGAAATGAAAACATTATAGCTTCCGCGGATTATGAACCACATGAACTCCAGCTGTGATTATTAATGAACTAGTAATAATACTCCTTAATTGGCATAATAGGTTCGTTTTTTCTATAACTATATTATATATTTACCTTCTAGGTCCTATGGTTTGTCAAAAGGCCTGAGTGGTCTACTGATTCGGTAGTCCTTCGATAGGGCCCTCAAACTAGAAGATAAAGTATCTTCTTGACATTCCTTTTTAGCGAAAATATTCCTTTTAAAACGAGATAAACACATAACTTACAAACATACATTAGCTACTAGCTAATTTATCGTTCAACACTGAAATATTTTTAAATTAAACAGTAAATTAATTTTATTCACTGATATTATTTTAAAAGTAACAAAAAGATTGCTTACAATGTTGGACTAGCAAAGATGAATGGAGTTTATATAATACTATTCAATACTATCAACTATGACATAACCCGATGCACCTAGCTTCTAAAATAGGACAAAAGTTTTCCTCAATCCAGTATACTTATAATTCAACGTACTAGCCACCCTGTATAACTAGTTTCCCAATACGGTTTCCTGGAACGCGTGCTATCTATGAGACGGATCGCCTGTCCATTGTATGGAGAGGCCACGTGACCGCTTCCTCGGTGCGCACACGCTACGCATGACTCTTCGAACATGTTGTGTTTGTGTCAAGTAGATGATTTGACTAAAATCCCACCGCTAGTACCGCTACCTATAATTTTATAGGGGTTGAGCGGTAAGAGGGTCGCATTTTAAAAAGCGACGGCTGCGCCAGAGGTCCCGGGTCGGGCTACAAATAATGTACCTGGGTTTTTCTGTTCAGAAATTCTCAGGGAAGTCTCCGGAGTTTGGAAGGTGGTGGTGTTTCACCCCCGTTCCTCGGAAAGCACGTAAAGCCGTTGGTCCTGCGCCTGATCTCTCTCCGGTCGTGTCAGATTGCTGTCTGTCCCATCGGGCTATGAGAGTGAAAGGAATAGAGAGTGCACCTGTGTTTGCGCACACACTTGTGCACTATAATATGTCCCGCGCAGTCGGTTAGTCGTTGTGACTGGCCACCGTAGTCGAAATCGGCTAGGGGGAACTATTAGGTAGTATTATCAGATTTGCCAACATATCTTTTTTACTCGCGCTTAACATTTTATAGGTCCATGAATCACTTGTATTGGCCCAGCCATTGCGCCTAATGGTAAAATTCACTCAACCACTTCCTGTTTTTATAAATTGTGCACAAATGATGATTCATCGTTCAATGCAACTTTGACCTTGGCTTGACTTGTAAAAATGCACGTCTACAAGGGCCTAGGTACCTATAGGACTTTAAAATCAACAACTTAAAATTTATGATCAATGTTCTCTTCCCTTAATAACTTAATATGACCTCCTTAATCGACTCTTCATCGGAGTTACTCTAACTTATTTCGCCTGTTGTCTTTGTCTGAAAGGTATTGTCGTCCACTTACAATGAGAAAACGATTGAATATTATAATACAGTTTTAAAAAAATCCAATCCAACTATGTACACCGGAATGCAAATGTGACTTTTCTATTTGAATACAAAGTGAGACATAGCATAATTGGTGTCTTAAATCCTCCAGTACCGACCTGCTGGTAGCATTGGCATTACAATGTGTCCTTTTTGATTTCTGTATTCCCAAAATATTCGGACCTCCGAATTCAGCGAAAAAGCAGTGTGAGCGGAAACCGTCTGACAGCTATATTGGTTCGCGACGACCATTGAAAATTGAAAGCGACAATGGGACCGCACGCTTTGAATAACAAATCGCGATGCACGTCATTTCATTATCAATTACTGGCCAGACATTTTGGGCTATGGGTGATTGAAGATTAGGAGATGAATGACCGACGAAGTTCCGAAGACTGTATCTCACTCCCTGTGCTGATTGATCGTTATGAATTAAAGCTTGTAATACCTTATCAAGATAATCAGCTGAAAAGAATTATTACAAGGAGAAGGCTGTGTTGCGTGTTAGTCCTGTGGATTCCTTTAAATAATTGACCTAAATATCGCCTCCTGTGACATTTATTGGCAGCTAATGGCTATTAGGCTTCGACAATAATGAACATCCGCACCAACTACTTGACCAGTAGGGTTACTGCCAAGCTGCTAGTTTTTTATCCTTTTTACGATTCTGTGCAATCTGAATTCGCTCAAATGCTATCACATTCCTTGACGTCGTCGTATCTAGAAAAAAATACAATATTTTTTCCTTTAAATTTTCGTCTAGTTAGGGTTCTATTCTATGTCGGAAATTCTACAGATGAAAATTTTGATTTTGATTTGTTTTTTTTTTCAATTGACTCACTTTTTGATTTTTGAATGGATTTATGTTACATAGTTCTTAAAATGATAATTTCAGCAGTTTAACAATTATAAAAAGCTAAAAAGTAAGCGCAAATAGCAACCCTACCAATAACAGATGTCCGAATAGGTAGGCACATCGCGTCGCGAACAGTCAGCGGGGACTGCTTATTCGATTTGTCGTCCCTTTGATGACCACAGTCGCTTTGGAGCTGACTCACATTACACTTGGATTGCTTATTGTTAAATCAGCTTTTATTAGCAAACTGGACGATAAATTATTTAACTTAAACTAATCCTTATTAATATTATATTATTATTTTATTATATTATATTATTAATATTACTTATTTAACTAATCCTTTAGACTTTCCGAAACAAATGTTCGCATCTAACGCCTTTTATTCTTTATCTGCCTTTGATGTAGGGATAAAAGGATCCTTATGTGGGGATTCAAAGACTTGGCAAATAAAATACTTAACTTGGTCTGTCCTAACAATACGCTTCAGAAAAACTACTTTTGTACGTGACTCCATACTTTTAGTATCTACGCCTTTGCCGCAACGCATCACGCGCTAAACCCGACCCGAATCTACCAGTAGCCTTAAACTAGTGGTACACTAAATTGATCCTTATGCTTATAAATATAAAGGTTAGTGTTTACCTAGATCAGTGATCTGATCATGTATACAGTTTTATTGTGCTGTAAATCCTCTATGTTGGTCATGTAAACATACAACACATGCGACCCACAAAACTATAAAATGTACAAGACAGTTTATTTTTCAACACCTCCGTATAATTTAAATAGGTTCATGCTTTATCGTTCACTATTTGTAATAAATACAAGTGAATGAAAAACATGTTTATTAATTCACATCATGTTTAAAGGAAAATTTTATAACAGCGCTAAATTAACTTACTTGATTAACTGAAAATAAAAGTCCTGCATAGCAAGTGCCAATGTTTATACATTGCTTACTTTTCAAGATTACGGAAGTTTTTAAATCTGAGTCGAGTTCTAGTGCTTGAAAAACTGCGGATTCGAAATATTTTCGCCTCAAATAATTGGCAATATTGTGGAGGATATGTATCAAGTAATAAATAAAATTGTAAAAAATAATAAAGTCACATTATTCTGTTCATTATGAGCCTTAGTCATCATAAGTGCCTCCTGCCTAAAAGTAGGTACTCAAGATTTCCACTGTACGTCTTAGAAATAAACAATGATCTGTAAAACGATGTTGTTTACAAATATCTCGAGCAGATGAATACTAAATAGGCATATTGATAAGCTTTGAATATCATATAGATACGGCACGATATAAAGGAAATAATATACATACAATGCATGAGATATGAGATTCATGATTTTACTTATCTGCATAAGTATACTTACTTCAATGAGAATAATAAACTATAAATAAAATTAAGTCGGGTTTTCCTTACTGACGCTATAACTCCAGAACGCACGAACCGATTTCCACGGTTTTGCATATAAAAAAATTCCATAAAACGGGGCCGGGGCGGGGCTGGGGGCGAAACGAAGTTCGCTGGGACCGCTAGTACACTAAAAATTAATAAAGAAGTATTAAAATTAAATTTTCCCCTATTAAGAAGTTAAAATTAATCTAATTATTGTTATTTTCGTGTCACAACCTACTTTCATTGTCCTTTATGAATATAGTATTGTGAGTATTTGCTAATTAAATCCGTATTTTACCTATAAGTATTAAATTGTTTGTTTACATTACTTTTTTATTGTTGTATTACAATGAGTGCAAATAAGGATAGATATACAAGAATCTCCTTCTACATATTACCCAAAAAAATTAGGCTCAACATTCGTCCTAAATTTGAACATTTTCGTGCTAAATTTGAAAAATAGGAATCTAGGCATATCTATCAAGGCTTATTTTTCCACAGAACAATATCAGTGCACATCCGTGGACTTAATTTTAGCCTCAATGCGGCAGTGAATACTGTTTGCGGCCAGGATTTGCATTGAAGTGGCAAGAGCGCATAGCGGTGCATTCTGCATGTCCATTGTGATTCACAAAATTGTACCCTAGGCGGAGGTACCAACATCCATTCTAAACTGACTGCGATCACTTTATTGTTAACGGGCTTTGTGATTTATATGAGATATACGGTTTATATGTAGTCTTTACCTAGCTGCTAAAAGTGCCAAATACCTGTGGCTGAAGACATCACCGATTATGGTAACGTTGTGAATTTCCTGTTCTAGCCATCCTGTTGCAATAAGATAGTAGGCGGTCTTATTATCTCGTTAAAAACTTTAAAGGAATTATATAGAACTTTTTCATCAATACCTGCATTTATACTGTAGCGTACGGTCATTGCGTTGTGGACCAGTTGCCAATACTGAAACATCAAATTATGGGCAGTACGGTAGGGAGGTAATATTTACATGGAGGTTTTGGTAAAACTACCACATTTTTTACGATGTATCATTTTTTTATTTTTATTTATTTATTAATAATACAACATGGTACATTTTTGTAAACAAAGTCCTACAAAACTATTTACACAGTTTGTCTGTAGGATCTTGAGTCTCGCTGTTAAGTAATTTACAGGTAATATTTATGTATCCAGTGTGCTAAGGTAATATTTTTTTAAATTACGTTTAAATTTATTCTTGTCTCTTTCTCGACGAATGTCTTCCGGCAAACTATTAAGAAGGTATGGTATTCGCTTCTTTAAGGTTCTATCTCCAAAATAATTTTTAACCTTTGGTACTTCAAATTTACCCGAAGACATCGATCTTGTACATTGTTTATTTTTAATTAGAGTCAAGTCACGCTCCCAAAAGTCATGACTATTTATTGCTAACTGATACTTATGTTTAAGACTAACTGGAAGGATTTTACATATGTTAAATAATTTCGTATAGTCTCCCTTACATTTAGCTTTAGTTTTTTTATTCACTAATAATTTTAAAAATCTAATTTGAAGTGCTTCTAGCTTATCTATATGTGTTTTGAAAGTAAGGCCATAACTATCAAGAGCGTAACCCAACACTGAATCTATTAGAGAGAAATACAAACATTTTAATGTAGTGGTTGGCACTTTAAAACTTAAATGATGAAATTTACCTAGGAGTATCCTTAATTTATTACATATGTAGTCTACATGTTGGGACCACGAGAAGTCCGCGTCAACTCTAACACCGAGATAAGTAACACAATTTACTCTTTCAATAGGTTTACATTGGCAATTAATAAGATTTTTATGAAAACATGAATAGCTATGAGTATACAAATTAGGGGTCTGGTCAGATATATGCAAATAAGGTGATTTAATTACAAGTAATTTAGTTTTTTCTAAATTAAGAATAATGCCATTATCGTGCGACCATTTAACTACCGCGTCAATGTCGTGCTGTACTAGACTGCATGTCTCAGCGAGGTCAGTCCCGGCGCGCAGTGTGCACAGGTCATCCGCAAACATATGGGCTGAACTGTATTTGAGCACCTTGCATAAACTATTAACATGTAATAAGTAGCAGAGAGGCCCACACCCAGACCCCTGCGGCACCCCGCATCTCACGTCCTGCAACTCGCTGAGCACGTCACCCACTCTTACACGAATTGTTCTGGGTTCTTTGCAATGCTGGCACTAATAGTTTCAGGTTAACAATTTCTAATGGTGACAAAATAGTGTAGGATTAAACTACCAAAATTTTCACATGTGAGGCATTGGTCAACTCATCCCGTGGGATAAGTTGTCCACATTTATATATTTATTATTTTTCTTTGGTCAACTCATCCCGCTGAAAAGAAAATGAATTTTATAATTTGAAATACCCTGTCGCGTAGCGCTGCTACCAAATAAATGGTATGCAGTACTGACTCTTGTTGTATAGGGGCCGTATTTTTGTAACGTTCATGAGTGACTGTACTTAATACCTGACTTCCATCTTTTCAGAAAACTCGTCGCGCAGTTCAGCCGTGAGGAGACCTCACTCCTGGTGCTCCGCGTGATGGTGGGGCTGATCATCCTGTACGACTGGGTGCACCCCTCGGGCGCTTTCTGCCGCTCCTCGTCAGTGGACGTCAAGGGCTGCGTCAAGTTCCTCCAGCAGCAGACGCCGGCCAAGGCAGAGCCGCTGCTCAACGCACTAAGGTATGTTTGAGAGAGTGACTACGCTTTTTAGACTTGTCTAGAATTGCTTCTTCTTCTTTGTCCTCGCCAGTTCCCGTTAAGTGCATCACACACGGCTAAGATACTATAATAGTATTTTCAGAAAAAATATCGCTTGCTATACATTTTGTATAAACCGTCACCATTTACTTTTACCATTATGTTACTACACTGAGAAAAATATGTAACGTTACCATGAGTTTACGACGGTTTTACTCGCTAGCGACTACGTAAAAAAAGTCTATGGAAAATTGCACAGCGCCCCTAGTGGTCACTTGCAGAAATATTTTTTTCCATACAAGAAGTTACGTCGTCGCTAGCGAGTAAAAATTCATGGTAACGGTAATGATCGACTCACCCACCTATTCATAACATAAAATACTTAAAAATAAATTTACCCTGATCTTTGACGATTCCTACTTAATGCCTCTAGGTATTTGGGTCACATTTATGTAGTTTGAATTGGCGATTTCCTTTTGGTAAGTGATTCATACAGGGTGACTTTGCAAGGTGGTACCAAATTTGAGGAGGTGAATAAGACCATCAATCAATACCTGAACGGTCTGTACCATACATTATCGTCATGGTAGCTGACTGATTTTGTATGGGGCACCTGCAATTTTATTTAAGACTAGCTTTTGCCCGCGACTTCGTCCGCGTGGGATAGTGACTTCTTTCTCCCGTTTTTTACACATTTACCACTATATCTTTGCTCCTATTGGTCGTAGCGTGATGTTATATGCCTTCCTCGATAACTGGACTATCTAACACAAAAAGAATTATTCAATTCGAACCAGTAGTTTCGGAGATTAGCGCGTTCAAACAAACAAACAAACAAACAAACTCTTCAGCTTTATAATATTAGTATAGATGTCGACCATGACCCTATAGTAAAAGTTGTTCATATTGATGGTCTCATTTACCCCCAAAAATTTGGCACCGCCTTGCAAAGTCACCGTGTATATTTAACGGTAAGTATCACTATTGCTAAAGTAATGAGAGGCGGCCATTTAAACTTCAATTTTTCGGCGCACACACAGCTGTTGGGAGGAAAAGCATTGCTGTCGAAGTCAAAATCCAAACTAAAACATTGTTTTTTTATCGTGTCTTTCTGTGTCATTTATCTTCATCATCATCATTATCAGCCGAAGGACGTCCACTGCCGAACATAGGCCTCCCCCATGGCTTTCCACAACCGGTTGTACAGCGTAGGACGTCCACCGACAAGATGGACAGACGACCTTGTAAAGATCGCTGGATGCAGACCGCTCACAACCGGTCGTTGTCATTTATCTTATCATAAACTATTTACATTCCAGGTACACAACAAAACACCTGAACCACCAGTCCACGCCCAAGAACATTCGCACACTGCTCGCGGCGTGAGGGCACCACTCCAGCCTTGCTTGTTGCTGTGGGGAATGATTCGACAATAACCATCTAGGGGAGTTCTCGCACACGTTCTTTTGCTAGCTAGGGACGCCACAGACATGTATGTCAATAGATGACACAGGTAAAATGTTCGTGTAAAAAGATGACTCAGTAAAAATTGCGTGAAAGAGTATTGGACGTTGAGGTTCCTTTGGAACAACGAGACCGCGCTCTGATATCATTAAATAACTAATTGTCGGGCACTACCTACCTAGTCTGAAAATCAATTGCTAGCGTAGCATATGGGGTCATTGGGGCTTGATGAAATCAGACGTTACTTTGCGGGGAAATCCATTATTAATATAAATTGCACTTGTAAAAAGACAACTGTGACTCTGTGACAGACGAGGAATTGAACCTCGTGTCTTACGCTATCCGGGCC
The DNA here is from genome assembly GCA_963584085.1 of Pyrausta aurata. Lineage (NCBI taxonomy): Eukaryota > Metazoa > Arthropoda > Insecta > Lepidoptera > Crambidae > Pyrausta > Pyrausta aurata. Next base: position 4,623,182 of record OY757261.1, read on the forward strand.
TAAGACACGGGGTTCAATTCCTCGTCTGCCACATTTTTTCACGTTGGTTTTAGGCACTAATAATTGCATTAGCTTTGCCGCATGCGTATTGAGGGAGGCTGGGTGGTGCATCCTGTATTTGCCTGAAGTAATGCTCAATGCGGAGACGGCTTGTGTTGTTAGTTGCCTGCGCCGGCGTCGCTTAGCGGAAATTTAAAGCAAAATAATTTAATAAATCATCGAAAATTGTGTCATCTACTTAAATACATGTCTGTGGTCACGTTTGATCACTGCAATGTTCGAATATGTTAATCAGACGAAAAACATTGCAATGAACAAGCCAGCTCAATTTATATGGTAGCATTCAGTTATTAATATTAATAAATAATAGTGTTAAATCTTATCCTGTTTTAACGTTCAACTTTTTACATAAAGATAATAACTACTATTTTGTATACCTTTGCATGTAATAAGTGTTCGAGGATTTCAAGGAAAACTAATAATAAGTAACGAAAAATATTTTTCAATGTAAGTCATTCGTTTGAAGCTTTATTTGTAGCGTAAGGATTGTAAGGTTATGTGTAACCATAGTCACTCGTATTACGAATGCATGCTTATGAAGCAATATAAAGGAATTGTTGAGGAATCACCCCCTACCCCACAGATGCAAGGTTACACTGACTACTGTAGTATCGTCACAACAGATAGCTGAAGTCTGTAAGTTAGCTTTTATAACCCTAAACTGATAAGAATGCTTACATTAGACACCCGTACTGTAATTATGAAAGAAGTATTATTAAAATAATATGATAAACATGTAGTAATAGCTCCTAAAATGCCTTGAAATTAATATAAGTACCTACCAGATTGGTAATCCACTGCAACCTTTTCATTTGTGCAATAAATTGCTACACATAACGAGATTGAAATATCTTAAGTGTTTGTATGGAATTTATTTAAAAAATGCGCGTTGTTTAAGACTCCGTTGCTTATGTGACCGACATTTGTTATTATGAAACATAGCTATCGTTGATATTGAAATAAATAATAAAAAAACCTATTTCACATGTAAAGACTGAAGCGTGAAAATTAGCACAAAACTTGATGAATTGTATTGTTAAACGACTATATCGCAAAAGGAATTAAGTATGGAGTTAATCGCGATAGATAAGACAAACAGTTCACATTAAAAAATCATTTTACCATGTGCTGGCATATTGTAACGATGCCTCACGTGTTATAAATGTTTTATTATACATGTGTGAAAGTAAAATTTACGCATATACCACTGCCTTGATGTTCTGTAATTATAAAATAAATTTTATCATGTGTTTCTATATTGACAATTATTTATAAATTGAAATTTATGATAAGCAACATGCATGTTTACAAGTCATACTATTATTATTGATTAATACTGTACTGTAGGCTAAAGAAGATAACATTAACTTATATTTAGCCCAAGGTGAAGTGGGAACGCTCTTGCAAGTAATTTTCCTGCATTTATGTAAAAGATTATTTAATCGCTCAACAATTACATTTACGATACCATTATCTTTATCTTGTGTGTTAGAAAATACATTGTTACTATGAATTTATTAATTACACAGAAAGTTATGTAAAAGTAAAGAGGATACTTCGTTTCCATTTGTTGAGTATATTGAAGTCAAAGCATTTATTTGTTTAATATTTCAAAGGGGTTAGCAGTAGTAACATTTTATTGTACTCAGAATGTAGCGTTAATAATACGAGTTTAATTATTGTTATCCATTGTCACTCTAGCACAAATTAATATCTTTCTTGTTAGTATAATATAATGATTAGATCCTTCTGCACTGTAACCACTACTATACTTGTGTAAACATTGTTGATATTTGGTATGTCGACTTGTTAACTATCGATCAATTGTAATAGAAAATTGCACACTTCAAATTGCATTTATGCATGTCTCTGCTAGATATACCTTCGTAGATATGTATGCGTCATTTAAAAAGGAATTGATTCATTGAATTGAAATAATAAATATCAATTCCCAAGTTAACACTGCCCAAAGCATAATTTTAAACTACTTTATATTTTTATTATATCAATAAGTTCTTTAGACTATTCCATTTGATAAATTATTCCAATATTTCAAACACTCCATGGAGAGTATAAATATAGTTCAAGGGATATTATAGTATTTAGTGAGTCGAATAAAACAAAGCTTATGAATATGATCGTAGATAATGATTCACGAAAGTAATATCACAATAATATTGAAGTAGGAGTCATAAACTCTTTTGAGTGTTAGTGCAAAATTATGCAAGCTTTTTTATATGAGTGGTTAATTTTGTTATGATCTTAGCCAAATATTGTAGCAAATTTTTTGTAGGAAGAGCTAAACACAATAGTTAACAAGGTGGTTGTTCCTTATCCAATTCGTGGCACATTTCTGTTAATAATTAAATGTAAGGTGGTTTTTATGATAGACCTATTTTTTAGTTATCTTTTATTTATTGTATATAATAAACACACCAAAGTTATAATTAATAAACTTTAATAGACTTGTAATCATTTCGTTTCATTTATTATTTAAACACCCCACCAAGCGGGAAGGAATATTGAGACTAGGGTGATTAGAAATGATGCAATGTTGTAATTAATTTTGTTTATTTATTCTTAATTAATATTTACAAGTAAACACAAAAAATGGATAAGTTAATTATTAGCTGGTCTAGGCTTCAGAATCAATTTGCCGGTTTCATCACATGACATGTTGAAGTCATTGAGAACAGACCGGGTTCTCGCTGTTATAATACTTGGCGCTATCACCTTCCTATGCACACCCATCATGAATAGCAACACTGAAACAAATAAGTTTGTAAAAATAATGGAACTAATACATCATGTAATTGGATAATTTAAAATGTCTCTTCTGTAATAAAAATCAAGAATATAGCCTATCGTATCTACTTGGTTCTATTTAATGGTGGCGTTTAGTCGCCGTGGCACAGGATGGTCAGAGAATATTGTAAAAGATAACAATATTCGCTGACAATCCTGTACCTGAACCTCATTAGAGAATCTCATACCACTACACTCCCCACCATTACATTCTGGTAATCCTGTTGCTGTTTGGTCCGGGACTGCCAACAAATTAATTAAGTGTTCCCGTGGTGTTGGATAGCTAGCAGCAACATCAGTACTGGCAGAAGGCTGAGGAGATGGGCTTTTAACTGGGCATTATAGATAGTGCCATCCACGACGGCGCGCCCCACCACTCGTCCAAATCGTTTATAGTACATATTGTGTGCAAGCTTTTTCTAACATTTGAATTGAATTTGGAACATCGTAATGACTTATTATTATGAGTGACAAGCACACTACAAAAATACACTCAAAGGTAAAGATGCTCCACTTAGATATAGTTATAAGTAGGTATGGTTAGCTACAAGAAGAGTAATATTTTTTTTTAAATGCACAGGTAACATTTTTACTATTGACGTAAACGAAATACGTAAAAAGAACGTTTTATAACATTTAAAAAATGTTTAAAAAGTATATTTAAAAGAGAACTATTGGTCCACCAGGACTTCATACGCGTGAATTGTTTTTTCTTCGTACACGTAGGTCCTAGCGTGATGTTTTAAAGCCTTCCCCGATAAAGTACATCCCGGTAATATTATAACTACCACATGTTTTTTTTTTATTAAAAATGTTTATGGTGTTTAAGTTACAATTATAATTCTTTTAAGTAAATTTAATAATGACAGTAGATTATATTAGATTTATTTTTTAGTACAACACATTTGGTTTTCCTTGACATTTTAAAAATAATTAAATAGAGCTACTTTCGTGACGAGTCTGAATGACGGCCGGCTCGCAACTGACGCGCGTGTCACCCCCGCACCCCGCGCCTTCCTCAATCAAAAAAAGAGTGGGGCGCGCCTTCGTGGATGGAACCCTCGGTTCTTAAGGTGCGGTGTGGCAGGCAAGAGGAAAACCATAACATTACCTTCCCTTATTTGTTAAACCACCACATTATTTGAGTTTATATGAAGATGAAGGAAAAAACTCCACCGAATAGAGTCTAGCTCTTAAATGTGATGATAATGATGACTTGGTCCTATTTTTCTGGGCCATATCACATTGGCGTGACGTGCGGTTAGTGCGAGCGTGTTCCGGGCAGAGCGAGTGCGCGGCGTGGACGCCGCTGGTGTGCAATGTGAACTACGCGGGTACTGACGAAACACGCTCACACAAGCTTTACAAGAAGAACTTGAGTCAGTGATCTATAAATTGTGGTCTTCATTTATATGGTATTTATGTCCAAATGTATACACAATAGTTTTTTTTTGCACTCTTGTCATATTCTTTCTATAGCCAAAAAAACTGTTATTAACTCGTCAAGTATGTGTAAACGAGACACAATATAAATTTCATTGTTATGCGACTCCCGGGTGTTGTTTGATACCTGACTGATTACTTGGCATGTGATGGATGATGCACTCAATCCAGTGAGAGATGAGTCATTTCCATATCCAGTCCGATAAATAATTAGTAGTTCAACTGGCTTACTTCCTTATTAATAATAGTTGAGTAACTTTAAATATAAACTTTAGTTTAACAAACCTAGTAAAGTGGAAGTGAAGGCAAAGAAAGGGTGATTCCACAGAGATTGTGTAAGTGACACAACTGGTGTGAGAGGATCAGACAGCCAATGCCAGGCTGCCATAGCGGTGCATACTGACACAACTGCAAGGAGTACTGGAAAGTAAGAACAATTAATTAAATATTACCTAGGAGTATTGTATTTAAAGTTGTATACTTAACCCAATGAATACATACATATTCCCAATTTTATGTTATATAAATGTAGCAGGTATAGTAAACATGCACAGAAGTTGGTAGATTTGTTAAAAGTTCAATAACGGCATTTAAAAAAAAAATAACACCAGACCAGTGGCCTTACTCTGGACACAAAATCCAATCCAATGATTATAGCCATCCCTGTCTCTCATACCAGGCCATGTTTGCGTGTGACAGGGATGGCTATATTCATTGGATCGGGTTTTGTGTCCAGAGTATGGCGTCAGATTATTTTAGTTAGAGTAATCAAAAAAGATCTGTGTTTATTCATTCCTCTCCTCTTGATCATGAATAATTCCTCTAAGCCTTGCTTACTGGAACCCTAGGACTGTACATAGTTTATTTAGAATTTCAACCAAAGAAGTATTATTGTGAGTAACTCTGTGATTTAAACTTTTTGACATAAGATATATTGACCATGGTACTTACTCCTCCATCTCATAGTTGCTGGCTGGAGACATCCTATCACTTCGGTAAGGCGGCGCTCAAATGCCTTCAAATCTGAAACCCCATAAATGATTTGTGTAGTGCTGCAAACCGTTTATGAAAATATTTTAATTTTAAACGAAACTTCCGTGGGATTTCGTTATTCAGAAATTGCATATACACGATTTCTTTATAATGTAAACAGTCTAAGGACAGGATGTAATGAATAAATTGCAAAATATCGAAATTTACCGTCACATGCTGTTTGTTCCAGCGACATTTTATGAAAATTCTCTCAACATTTATTCAATTGTAATCAGGCAAATGTTTATGACATTACAAAGCAAATTATAGTTAAAATTTCACCGTTAAGTGGCAATTTTTACGGATTCTTCTTTCTTTCGCTCAAAACAACAAAAACGAAGTGATTGAATTGACAGCAATTAGGGATGTGGCGATCTGAGATCGAAGAATCGATTTTTGGAGTCAAAAAGATCGATTCTTTAAATCGATATGTGGACTGAATCGATTCAGTGAATCGATATTTGTCAAAAATTGACATCCGATTTTATTTTATTTTTTAGTATTAACCAAAAAGTATTTACAATGAATTGAATGTACCCATATTATAAAAGTGCTGCCGGCTGCTGGTTAAAAACGGTTAATTATTAAAAAACTCGCGAGATGGCTGTATGTTTGGATTTCTTTGCTTCTCTTTTAAAAAAAAAGTAGTAATCTTTGACTTTTTGCAGGTGTAGTGTAGGCGACTCGCCTGGGACGCATGTGTTCATTATAAAATCATCTGTCTCATGCCCACATTAACTGTCATTATGACCTATCAGGGCAGGGCCTTAATCGAATCTGCGATTTCACATAATCTGTGATAGTTTTCGTGGCAAGGGAAAAGGTTGCGTTCTTTGACTTAATGATAACAAAACGTTATTCTGTTGCGTTACTTAAAAAAAAACTATATTATTTAATTTTGCACAAAATCTTAAAAATTTATTCATCCCACCCTAACTACTAGTAATAGGTGTGATAATTAGGGTGTCGTTTAAAATAAATAGATTGATATTACATTATAAACAAAATCGTAAGAAAAATATCGATTTTTCAGAAATCGATCTTATTAGGATTCATTATTCGGTCACGATTTGAATCGATTTAAAAATCGATCTTTTTTGGAAAGAATCGCCATCCCTAACAGCAACTGTCAAATTTGACACCTGACTTTTATTGTTTTCAACCGATTCTGGGTCTGCGTAGGCAAAAGCATCCAATAAATAATCAGCCATGTTCACAAATTTAGAAAGCGTGGGTATAATGAATTGATGATGTCTGAAGATTTTTATTTTATTCAAATTTACCCACTTACATTTAATTTACCTTGGTTTAATTAAACAAAATTCAACACTAATCCATGCTGTTTTTTTGTTTTCAACATTTCATTTTTCTTCATTGTTATAATAAAGGTAAGAAAATTCGTTAACTATTTCGTGATCGTGACTTAGCTATTATATACACGCTTAATTTTTTTCGATTTTTACGCGCTTTATTTTTAAAGTTATATGAAAAAGACTGAAAAGAATACTTTCACAGCCAGCATTTCACAGGTTACGCCTTTGCTACGATGACATCCCAAACAGAAAAACTTATAAACGAGTTAGCTGTCATTTTGACATTTAGTGTTGATGTTGTTCCGGTGTTGTATTGAATATTATTATCGGTTTTTTTATTTTATAATCGATATTAAGTATTTGAAAAAAAGTACCTAGCAGTCCTCCTACCTACATATGCATTGAAATGTTTTTTATAGTTCAAATACGAAATAATCATTATAATTCCTATTTAAATTCGATTAATATTTCTAATTATAGGAAATGTTAAGACCGTCGTCATAGCTGTCCGTTTTCAATCGGGTATCATTTTGAAACCAATTAATATAACACTCCAATTTATATCAGCTGATCAGCAGCGGCCTTTGAGTATAGGCAGCGGCGGACTGGCGGACAGCCTCGGACAGCTGTCGTCTTGACTTTTGTTTGTTGTTGAGTGACAGATGACAGTTTATGAGTTTGGTTGTTGGTAGGCACTGATCATGTACCATAAAATTAATATTCCTATCGGAAGAGAAGGACAAGCAAAAGCTGTCAAACGAAACCGATTTTTACGGCTTTTTAACTAACTTTAGTAAGTAAAACTAACTAGTAAATGAGGTTACCTTTCGTCCAGGTGGTTTATACCTATCTTCCTAGGTTAAACATATTAGTTTACTCTATGATAAACAGTCGACACAAAATATCGGACATGCAGCCCTAGTGTAAAACGAAAAATTATTTCTTTAGACAAATATTCGTAGATATGCATTACCTGTGTTATTCTGTCTTTACTTTTTACGTAAATTAACGTTTATAGAATAGAATAATCAAACTGCGTACTTTAAATCTGAAGCGCATTGGTAAATATAAATTGTATATTGTATATATAGGCTCCGATTTGGACTAATCTACCTGGTAAATGAATAATTGTAGGGGTTATTTCGCTGTAATGAACAACAATCAATCACCGATCAAGTCACCATGTTTCAGGAAAACTATTTCTAAAAAATATACACAATTTCACTTGAATTTATAAAAAATCACATGAAAGAAATTTTCGGCGAGGCTCCATAGGGCTCCAAACTGACTGACAACCGCCAAAATCGGTTCTGCTGCTACATCGCATCTCGCATCTCTTTTTATAACAGAGTTTGTTGCTAGTGACATCTCGCTCTTGTCGTTCTATTCCAAAGAGATAATAATTTTATACCTTTTATACCTGGTAGGTACCTATTTTATTTTATAAATTGTGTGGTGTTGTTTGGTTGACTAGCTTGCTCTTACTCACAGATTAGTAAGAGTATGTCTAAAGCTTAGATTATGTATCCTGTAGATTTGACACATATTTAAAATTGACAAGTTAGAAAGTGATGGCTGTATACAAAAGTACTTAAGAGTGAGAGAGACGCAGATATTGTTTTTTGTCCTTATCACCGTTCATAGGTAATTTCTGCCTGCCACAATTTGAAATAATGGCAGACATTTGACGTCTATGCGAAAAATACAATAAAATTGCAAATTTAAAATAAATTTTGTGCAAGTGAAGTGTTTTGTGGATTACGGAGTGATTGTTTTACTTACTCAACATGGTAAATTGTTGTGTGCTTGGATGTAAAAGCCGTACTGAGCGTAAATATGAAAACATAACATTTCACACGTAAGTAAGCCTCATTTATATTGTTCCTATATGTTTTACCTGCATCGAAGTGCATTAATCTTAAATCCTATAAAAGAACATACATAATAGTGGAAAAAAGTAGTGAATTATCAATCGAATTGTAAAATATTTTTGTATTATTACCTGACCAAATATAAAAGGTCGTCTATGACTCAACTCTGTGGGTTATGGCTATTACGGTAGCCATTTTGTTAGTATTTTAAATTTTGCTGGGTTATCGTTACCTTTAGGGATACCACAATGCAAAGGGTAAAAGTTCTCGATTTAAGGGTAATTTACAATCGACTTATTTTAAAAATCGTATATGTATTTTAATTGCTGGATGAACATTTCATGCGTTGTAGTGATCATTATTATTTGAACTAATTATGATTTGTGTTCATTTATATAGATTTCCAAAAGACGAGACGGTACTAAAGGTTTGGATTGCAGCGACTGGACGGCAAAACTGGCAGTCTACCAAGCACCCTCGCATGTGTTCTATCCATTTTAAAACCGAATGCTTTCAGAAAAAGCAACGGATAACTTATTTGGCAAATATTTGAATGTACGCAACAAAATGTTGCGTATTTATGTTATTATTTAATAAACTTACATCATTTAACGGCCCATAAAAGTTATTTGTTGACTATTTTATTTAAACTTTATTGCTCTGTAAGTTGTATAATTGGCGGACTTTTTCTGTTCTATGACGTTAAAAATCCTATTTCCTTCTTAAACATTTTTTTTTGTACACAATTTTTGTTTTATCCCTATGTTAATATTTTTTTGTACAAATAAATAAAGATTTTGACTGTAAAATTAAGTATTTATTGTAATTAGGGTTACTAGTGTATTTATATGGGTGGGGAGTAAATTTTTATGAACATGGCCACCCCAAAATACGTAAGTACTTTATATCTGTCTCATACGGGTGAACGCGGCTGTCAAGTCTATAATATACTTCGTCTAAGGTCTAAAGACACTACACTACTACTAATCTGACACGACATACTAATCTGTGCTATAGCTATCTCTGATTTTTAATTAGATAGACCAGAATGACAGCTTCAATCGAACTTTTTACTTTTTAATGTTGCTAGCGTATCACCTATAGTGTTGTAAAAATTCAATTTTACGCGATTAATTGAACTTGTGATATGAATTTTCATTAATGTGATTTTACTTATTAGGATAAATTATACATGTTAAACGTGAGATAAACAAATAAACGTAATACATAAAACAGTTTTTTGTAAGGAGTAGAAAAATCTAGGTTTCTCTTGCAATAGAAATATTTTTGTATGATCTTACCTTATTTGACTTTTTAATACTTTCTGTAAATTAATTCATTGAAATAATTATGATTTTTGTAGGATTCCTGATTTTTATAAACAGATTTCATTTGAATATTTAAAAAATCGATTATAAACAACAATTGAATGAATTTGAAACTTTCGATTGTTAAGGACCAACACTATTTTTAAATTACGAAAGTGGCCACCCACCAAATGTCATTTTGGTCTATCTAATTAGTCTAATTAAAAATCAGAGTAGCTTGTGTGTGACTCTAGTGAGAGAGTCCAAGGTTCAAAGCAAAACTTGTAATAGATTTTGGTTCAAAAGTAAAAGTAAGTATCATGAAACAAAAGAATATAGTAGGGCTAGCCTGGAGTAGGATCTTAAACTTTCTGGTCCTTTCGTTAGATTACCGATTCTTCCTAATTAAGTCATAGCTTTTTCATTCTATTCGCATCTCCCAGCTTATATTCAGTTATTTACTTTTTAATGAAAATATTTTTGAATTATTTAGGTTATATTAAATGTGACTCTGTGCAGCATTTCATAATATTTTTCTTTTATAGACCTGTATGAAACCAAGCACATTAATAGCATTTATTACTGTTTATATGGTCGATAAATGAGACTGCCGCCCATACTACTAGACCACGGGTTAAGAAACAGTGGTCTAGCTAGGGTGAAACTAGTCCTGAAACAAAAAACCGCCCTACCAAACTTGTAAACCATTGTTCAAGGAACTTAATATATTAACAGTTCCTAACCTGTACATTTTTGAAGTGTGTAAATTTGTAAAATATAACCCAGGTCTCTTTCATAGAGCGGTCGATACATACTATCGTAACACTAGAAATCCCGAAAGACTTGTATTAAATCTTGCACCCAGAACAGCACTCTATAAAAAAAAATTGTTTAAATATGTGTATAAAATATATAATAGAATACCAAAACACATAAAAATATTAAGACCTCGTCCATTCTTTACAAAATTGTATGCTTGGTTAATCGATAAGTATTATTATAGTCTTAAGGAATTTTTTGGGTTAAATAATTATGAAATTTATAAAACTGACATTTACTATTAATATTATATTAGATTTTCACATGCTATGTTTATGGCGAAATATGCTGGAGCTTAATTCTATTGCAATTGTCACCTTATTGTACCATATTTCAATGTGAATAAATGAATCTGAATCTACTTGTGCGGTGTGCCCTTCACAGATTTTCCTACCTTATACTTAAGATGGAATTGACTTTTCTTTACTTACTTTGTTTGTTTTTTAATAAAATACCTATTTATTATTAGTAATACTTACTAGTTATTAAACTTATCAATGGCAGTTTCTATTAGTTAGAACATTATGTAGATAATGTGTAAGAAAAGAAAAAGACCCAATACACTACCCTGTGGTAGACTATCGTGTATATTTTGTGAGAGAGAATTTTATTGAACAACATTTTTTTCTTGACTATAAACTGCAGCTCAAGTTTTTTCTTTACCTGGATGTGGTGGCTAATAAATAAGTTATAAAATATTAATATGTTTTTATCCAGCACTTTGTCTAAAGCCTATCTATTTTGTGATGGCATCTGCACGTAAAACACACAAACGGAAATCGTAAAAATAATTTTCAATTTGCATACAAAGGAATCGACTTCCTATGAAAATATGTTTATCTTGTTTTCCCTTGTGTAAACTTAGAATACCTTCAAAATCTTAAGGTCATTTAGTTCCGTGTCCTAAGGTGACTACCAATGATTAAAAACTAGTTGAATGGCGAACTTTGTATCCGCTTAGTAAATTGCTATCTGGGGCGAAAACGAAACCAACAAACTAAAAATATCCAGCCGTTCTTAAGTTTTTAATTATTGGATGAAATATTAAACCGTTCTTATGTTTTTGAGATAGTACCAGGCCCAGCGTCTCTACCTGTACAAAGGACTTTTGATAAAAAATATTTTTGTTTTTTAGTGTTGCCTTTAAGATTATTGAACACTGCCAGACGTGTCTTGCCGACCACGAGGTCGATGTCGTCAAAAGGCCCGCTGACAAGCGTTGCAGTGGACAATGATGGCATCGCTACGCTGACCATGCAACGGCTGCCAGTGAACAGCCTGAACCTTGACTTACTCCAAGAATTAGATAAGACTCTTGATGACTTGGGAAAGAACAAAGCGAGAGGTCTTATCATTACGTCGGTGAGAATGCTTAACTACTGAAAAGAGATGACGCGCTTCATATCTACTTGACCTTTTTATTTCCTGAAGGTTCTAAAATGCCAAAAACGTAATTTCTTACCTTCAATCGCTTAATCTCATAACCTTTTGTGATGATTCCTTGTTTTCAGGCCTCCAACTCCGTATTTTCAGCTGGATTAGACATCACGGAAATGTACAAACCAGAAATGGAAAGGCTTTTGGCTTTCTGGACGACGCTGCAGTCGTTTTGGATGAAACTCTTTGGCTCGCCATTCCCAACCGCTGCTGCTATAAATGTATGTACAATAATTATGACCTAGTCTTTTGTCTAAGGCTTATTTAATGTTTACGTAAACATGATAAATGTTAAACTCATCATGTCGTGTGAGATTTATTATGTTTCGTTTAATCAAAACTTCACCCTTAATAACCTATTCTAGGACTACTACAATACATTCCTTTATCAAATTATTTATTATATAGCATGTTTATTTTTTTCTGTTTTCAATACTTATAGGGCCATGCACCAGCAGGCGGCTGCTTGATCGCGATGAGTTGCGAATACAGGGCGATGGTGGGCGGGCCCTTTGGTATTGGCCTGAATGAGACTGCGCTAGGCATCGTGGCTCCAAGGTGGTTCATGGACACAATGTGCAACGTCATCCCGAAGCGAGAGGCCGAGATGGCACTCACTACCGGAAAAATGTTCACTGTCGAAGAGGCTCATAAGGTAAAATACCTCGGGTGATATTCCGTACGATCTTTATTCAAGTCTTAAATGTAATCAAATCTGGGGTGATCCGATCACTATAGAAACCTACGATAATAACGTCATTTCTTAGGATAACTACTGTCTATTCCCGTCCACTATAAATGATTCCCATTGCAATTTTTCAATTACCTTTACGAAAATTCACCTTAACGAAATACTTCCTTATGCCAGAATGAGCTATATCTTTATATTCTTCATTTACAGGTAGGCCTTATCGATGACATAGCTAAAGACAAAGCGGACGCGATCGAAAAATGTAAAGAGTTCATCGGAAAGTTTGAGAACATCCCTCATATAGCCCGCAGTTTTACCAAACAAAAGTTTAGGCAAGGACCACTAGAAACCCTTATGAAGACGCGACAGGCTGACTTGGACGAATTTAAAACTTTCTGCACCCAACCTCACGTACAAAAAGCGCTGGAAATGTACATCCAAATGCTCAAGAAAAAAAGTTCTAAATAAGTTATTCAATGATCGTGCACAAAATATTTCATCCCATCATATTTAAAAGATGGCCTTTTAAAAATACGTATATCGAAACATTTTGGAAATCTTTACTGATTGTTAGTAGCTTTATAAATGTTATTATAGGTACTATACGATTGAAAATGATTTGTGCTCTGTAGGTAATAATAATAAGCAAAGTTAATAAAAAGTTATACTCATAGGTATACAGAATATCCCATAGACCCACCGTAATGTACATCCTGATAGAGATATCAGGATACTATTAGGTACTTTATACATATTCACTTTTTTGTAAGATTTATATTTGTAAAAATATTGTTTAATCTGAGATATTTAAGTGCAACTGTTACTAAACTTTATAAAAGTATTTTGGATTAAAATATTGTTGTTCCCAAATTTTCATATTCATTTCAGACTCCAGTAGTTTAGGTGTCATCTAATAATGTTTCATGCGCATAATAAAAACAATAATGATTATCTCGTAATAAATATTCAATAATTTGATAAAAAATACATTTACATTAAAAATCGTCACCAAGGAGAGCAGCTGTTTCTGGATCCACCGCTTCCGTCAAACTCATTTGCATATCGGTCCACTCCTCTCTCTGGTTGTCTATGAAGTAATTTATCTCCAGAATACGGTCTCGGTTCCGTTTTATTTCGTGGCTGGATAGAGGGAAAGGAGGAAGATTGATGTATTATTTTTGTTAACGGCGTAGATGCTATAGTGGACGACAGTCGGTTTTTGGCAAATGACAAAATTAAAAAAATAAGAAGCAGATTGATAGCGCAACATGCATGCAGGGACGTATACTTAACAACAATATAACAGATATATTTTTCTGATTTAATTACAACAACCTTTAAGTTAAAGGCTCGACGCTAGCAAAGTTTTTGGGCTTTAAACTTTTAGCTGGTCTGGTTCACCTTTTAAAGCAGCAGTAAAGAATATTCTTCTCTCATTTGCTATTTAATGCCGTCATCAGTTTTTGTATCAGGCTAGGCCTTTTGAGAGCTGATGGCAACTACAACTAGAGCTATGTTACTTACTCATTGGCACCCTGGACGAGTTCATCACGCCAATGGTTGGCGCGAGTTACTAGAAGGTCCTCGCGTGCATCTATGAACCGCATGTGGTTGTCCGACGACTGAGCCACCAGGTTCATCATTGCGTCACGATCCATCATCACCTAGTGGAAAAGTTGTGAGAATTATAATATAAGAACTACATTTTTATCTCACCTCCACTTCAAGTGCTGAATATGGAATTTGAAAATTATTCTGTCTGCTCTTTTATTTACGAGAATTTTTACTTTGAGAGTTTACAATATATGAACGGCAGCGTGACGACAACCAATTAGGTAACAGCAGCCGCCGACCTACAGTTGATATGACGTCATCATGCCGTTAAAGCGCTATCGGCATTCAACGCCAAAATCAACAACAACAATAGTTGTCTGATCTCGTCATTGACCATAGAGAAATCAAACAGTTGAGGAGCACGTGTCCGAGTCTTATTTCAAATACGTTGTAAAATCTTCAAAAGCAAATACTGACATCAAACAGTTCCTGCGGCACGTCGCCCAGCATGAGCTTGTTTCCTAGCAGCTTGGACAGGGACTCGAACTGGCGACTCGACCACACGCCTTCGTTCTCGCGCCACGCGCCGAAAGCATTACGGGACGCCTCCATCAGCTTTGTGATCATCTCCGTCATGTTCACGGAGAACTGAACTCGGGACTCCTAGAAAAATATATTTTTGTTAATTTTGATGTTGTTGGAAATGAGACAGCATTTAAAAGTCCTACTCTATTAATAAGTAAGTATCAAATATCAGATTCTACCTTATTATCTTATTTACCCACCTTCTCCAGGCGCGTCAAAGTTGTTTATGTATGTTGGTAGCTGATAGCATAAATTAAAATAAATATAAATAGAACAAAACTAAAGCAAAGGTGTTAAAACCCACCCTTGGGAAATGACCACCATTTTTCTGCTTAAACTCGTGAAATAAAAAAAATGATGTATGATTCTATTTGCTTACACAGTACATCCGTAATGAGTACCTCGCATCTCTCATACAGCTCCATCTCGATGGTCATCAGTCTTTTCCACAGCTCGTAAAGGGCTTCATTAAACGCCTCCCCTAGATCCATTAGCTGAGGCTCCAATTGCTCTATCGTTGCCTGTTTAGCGGTAAACTTACGAATCATTTCGTTCATTTGGTCCACTAACGGCTTTTTCTTTGTTTCGAAGTTTGCTACAACCCTGCAAGGTAAGTAATCAACATCATTTGCGGCCTGATCAAATACGAAGAAAACCGCGTCGAGTTGAGCTTTTCCTTACTCTTTGCTAATCGCTACGCTGTCTGCCAAAGCATTATCGACAAGATCTTTAAAAAGTTTTATTTCATTTTGTCTGGTGGTGTAAGCTTCTTGTGCAAACTCGACTAAACCAGCCATCGTTTCAACGTATTGCTCCTTGTATCTGAAAACATTAAATGTAGCTTTACTTTTATTACCAGAAGCTTGTGGAATATTTATAAGAAAATTGAATATTTACTGTTCATAAAATCCTAATAGTTCTCCGCCCACTTGCAGCAACAAAGACCCATCAGGATCCTTCTCAAACATAGATTCCAGTAGCTCTGGTCCACTCAAGTACTCCACGAAGGATAAGGCGTAGAATTTAACCTTGGCTTCGTATTCTTCTTTTGCGATTCTATCTTTTTCAGACTTCTCATCCTGTTCGTCTAGTTTTCTTAACAACCCCCTGTGAAAATGATTATATATTTGCTTAAGGTTGTGCCAATTTTATATTTTGTACCTACCTACCTGGGTATTTTGATTTGAGTAGATGCTATAATAATTAAATACCGGAATAGAGCCTTTCCATTTTCTCGTTCTTCTTCTGTTACCAGTTTGTAGT
Organism: Pyrausta aurata; assembly: GCA_963584085.1. Taxonomy (NCBI): domain Eukaryota; kingdom Metazoa; phylum Arthropoda; class Insecta; order Lepidoptera; family Crambidae; genus Pyrausta; species Pyrausta aurata. Next base: position 4,639,362 of record OY757261.1, read on the forward strand.
CTAAATATGTGACTCTGGTCAAAGCACATTTCAGGAACTGATATGCCATTGGATCGTCGCAACATGGGTTCCCCTTGAAACTTACTGAGCGCAGATGTCGAAACCTACGCATGTAGGCCATCTGTAGGCAAAATAGATTTCTGGCAATAACCGCGTAAAAATGAGAGGTAACTTTGCTAAATTTACTCTTATGTGCACCATTATTTACTTACTTCTTTAAAATCCTCGATCAGGTTATCGCCTATGCTGAACACAAGTAGTTTTTCCAGGCTGTCCATGTTCTCCATCTTTCTAATTTTATTATGAAATAGAGTCAACACTTCTAGATTGACCAGTGCGTCAAGATTTTCGATTTTCTCTATTTTGTTAAATGACAAATCGAGCTCATTCAGACCTGTGAGCTGTTCTAAGTTTTCAATTTTTTCTATCAAGTTATGAGCTAGTGTTAATTTTGTAAGTGATGTGAGCATCCAGAGGTGGTCAATTCTCAGAATGTTCTGGAATTCAAGACGGACGATTGGAGCCTCGTCTAGGTGAACACCTTCCTCAGCAAACAACCTTCCGGCTTCTTCGGTGGGGCCTGCGTGTTCAAATAATTAAGTTATGAAGTAAACCCTTAGCTACAAATAGACTGGATTTTGTTATTGATTATCTTCATTGAGGGCTTCAACATTTCCAAGTTAGTTTCGGTGAGCCGCACTATTTGCCAGATACTTCATACGAAATGACGTTCTTTATTTAAATTATTCTTTGGAGAGAAGCGATTACCTGCGATTGTGTAACAGTTCTCAAGAGGCTACAACGCGATTTAGGCCGAAAAGCTTGTTTTCCAAGCTTGACAACTCTGCAAAACCGCATTCCACAAAAAATGGTAATAATTGTAGGAAATTCTTTCGAGTATTCATAAATTATTTTATTTTTTAGTGAGTTGTAACAACTAAACGAACAGCTGTTTTATAGATTTCTCTAACAGTGCCTACTTTGGAGCCTCATATGATTAAAACCACTAGCTTGTTTTAGAAACAATTAAATGTAAGTAAATAAACATGTCCTAAACTAAGAAAGTTATTGAGGTTTTTTTCAATTTCTGTTCGAAATGGAAGATATGAGTCATTGACCAAAGTGGAATTCACAAGAAAAAGCACCATCTAATGTTGCAGTTTTCCAAATTAACAATGCTTTTTAAGGAAAAATAAAGGTATATCGTATACAACCATATCTTTTCCAACACAAATCTAAACCAAAAACAGCTAAAATACGGTTTTTTCCTTCATATTATTTCTATTCAAAACTGCTCAATAACTCTGTAAACGTCGAATTTCGTCCTATGAACTTTGTATGGGAAATTGAAGCGGCGCGTGTGCGCCCTTAAGACAAATAGAGGTGTTCAAGTTAAAATTTTCGTGTTTTATCATCGTTTTCGTCGTTTTTAGGGCCTGTTTCACAATAGAAAAGTATCACTTCCCGACGAAACAGGGTTTTACTTTGTCAATCTGCACTGCTGATATTTTGCACACGGACTTCTAAAGTGATATGTTACTTCGAATTGCGAATTTTTGTAAACTTTTTTTAGTTAAATATTAAACGCCCATTTGGTTCTGTTCTGTTGGGTTACGCGACTCTATTACACCCTACTAGATAATGATTTTGATACTTAAAACCTGACTAAGTAGAAGTAGGTTTCTAGAAGATGTTCATGATCATCATTATTAGTTTATTTAGCAGGCAAAATACGAGATTCGAGAATATGAGAACAACCTCAATGGTTATTTATTTATTTATTTTATTGAAAAGGCACACCAACAGTTTACATATTGTACCCACTTAACTAAAGTAACGTTGACAATGTTTATTATATTATATGTAGACCTATTAAAGGTTTGCCCCATCGACCTTTTTGTCGGTGGACTTCCTACGCTGCGGCTTTATTCGAATGTTTAGACTCTAATCTAGAACTTTTCTGCGCCAAGACAACAGCCATTAGTTCTACGGGCTAGTGCCCTGCCCATTGCCACTTGAAATACTAATCGCAGTGATTGAGTGACGTCATAGAGGAATACTTGGTAGTCGTAGAAGGTAAAAAAAAATATGATAGAAGTCGAACTAACTAAACTCTTCAAATCACATACCATACTCCAAAATACACCGTGTAAGCATGGAATTGTCTATAACTCCTGGTTCGATGTCTGGGTGTATTATCAGGCTAGTTAAATTCCTCTTCTCGCCCATTGTTGAAAGTTTCTACAAACAAACAAGTCTGTATATAGATATTATCGTATCTAGTGGTTTTATTTAATTATTATTTCCAAGATGATTATTTTTTTAAGTATGTCTCTAAGTCACAAAATGACACAACACAACAACAACACAATGCAAACCACTGCCACTGATCATATAATCCAAAGAGGATAGAACCACTATATAATCTTTATGCCCAACTTTATGCAAACAATGAACAATCCAACAAACAATGTTTTGTAACTATAGCAACCGAGAACATAGCCCACATGAAAGGAGTATTAATAACTTACGTGCAGATGACCCTCTGTTTTCGTGAAAGAGTGAGACCAAATTTTTGTACTTAGTATTAATATTGGTACTTACATTTTATTATTATTGAAACGTATTACTTTTAAATTTTCCTTTTGTAAGCAGAAGTTTATTTAAGTTTAATAAAACCTTTAAACTTCCCGCCAATCCAAGGCCTTCCGCCCGCCCGCCAAGTTTACCCTTTCCGGAAATCGTATTGGTTTTTGTTTTCGCAATTCATAACTTTGGGTATTTCACGGAGTTTTTGAGAAATATCATGGATTATTATTTATTATTTAATATTTTAATTCATATCATAATTTTTCGCCAAGTCAGAAACGGAAGCTGATGTAGCGCCTCACTTCCACAACTTTTTAGTTTTATTGACATTTGACAGTTCCATTTTATAATCTGTAGTGTGGTTTTACGTTTTTGTGGTGACAAGTGAAATTAGTGAATTTTTTTGATAAATTTTGATTATTTTGTGAAAATGTCCTTCTTTGGGGTAGGAAATCCCTTTTCTTCACCGGTGGGTCAAAAAATTGGTGAGTACTTGACAATATTTGCAAAGAAACACCAATTTGAAAAGCTTTTGTGACTGTCTCGTGACCAACATAAAAATACTTTTAAGTTGCGCACCATAATCTGGATTTCTCTTTGTGAAACTGATACTGTTTTCCTTTATTTACTAATCCCAATGAGTTTTATAGGTTTGCAAGTGCAAACACCAAGTCCTACGTAATTGTTTGTCACATAGTGTTAATTAGTATGACCCTTGGCAAATTGAAAGTATTTAAATTTTTTCAGAACAAGCTACAGATGGCTCGTTACCTTCTGAAAATTGGGGCCTTAATATGGAAATATGTGACATCATAAACAGCAGCACAGATGGTCCTAAAGATGCCGTTAAAGCTATAAGGAAAAGATTGATGCAAAGCGCTGGCAAAAATTACACCATAGTGATGTACACACTTACTGTACTTGAAACATGTGTCAAGAACTGTGGAAAACCTTTTCATGTTCTGGTATGCAACAAGGAGTTTATCTCTGAACTGGTGAGTTCATATTTTATAAAATAATGAAAATATCCTTGTGTTGTTAAAATTTCATTTTGTTTGCGCATAAAACCTTGAAAGTGAGCCCAAGTAAAGCATATGCGAGCAGTAAAGGTACATTGAAGTAGTGCTGATTAATTTTTAAAACTTTTACTCATGCCTTAACTTTCTTAAGAAAAGAAAGTGTAATAAAAACTTAATTGAGACATTCTTTTACATTATCTTTTAGAGATTTTATCTGTTTTTGTATTATTATGATAAACATATACCAGACAAAACATTACAAAGTTTATCTTATAAGTAGATCTGATTTCTCACATTCAAGATTCTCAGAAGAAGCTTTAATTCAAGATTACAAAAACCTACAAGCAGTCTCCATTGACATGACCTCCCAACCCATTCCATTGTAAAAAGGTTGTTGAACTGTTTAATAAAACATATTTCTGTGAAAGGTACAGCTGTTATCAAACAAATGACAGAGTCAATGACTGTATCATATCCTTTTTATCTGATAATCATGACTATGTCTATGTTATTCTATTTACTTGTATCTTAATAACAAAGAGAGAGTTTTGAAAACTATTGGTACAGATTTTAAGTTTTATTGTTACCAAATTAAATACCTGAGAGAATTTGAAAACTATTTGTACAGATTTTAAGTTTTATAAATATGAATTTATATTTTATTATGTAGGTTGCCAAATTAAATATTTGAATAAAACAATGGGCCTAGTTTGAGTTTCTTTTCCTCACATTCAATAGCAAGCACATTAGAATTTTGAAATATTTTTATGGGAAAGATAAAGTTGAGGTTGAGGTACTGTAACATTTCCATATAAAATTCTAACATGCTTGCAATATAAATGAGTTGAAAAACTCATTTCACTCAGATTATAATGTAAATAAAAGTCTTGTCAAAGGAATTGACAAAATAAAGTTTAATTAAACTAGTCCCCATTAAAAACTGGTTATGAGTGGATCATTCAATTAACATTTCAACTCTGTTTAGATTAAAATTAGTGTAATATTCAAGTAAGATTGTGCAACATCTTTTGGCACAAGAACAATTCCTTTTAAATCTGCATATAAAAAAGTGTTCATTAGAGTATATATAATCTTTTTAAAATATTGCATTGAATGTTTTCAGGTCAAATTGATTGGCCCCAAAAACGACCCTCCCACTGTGGTGCAAGAAAAAGTCCTGAGCCTCATCCAATGCTGGGCTGATGCTTTCCAGAGCCAGCCTGAACTACAGGTATGTATTTTATAAAATATATAAATTCTTCTAAATAAATATTTGTGCAGTATGGCTCCTACTACCTCACACTTGAGGTAAGGCATTTGCCCAGCTGTGAGATGCTTACAGGCTAACTTAACTTTTTACTTTTAATATCATAAATGCGAAAGTTTGTAGGGATATATGTATGTTTTTCACTACTTTACGCTAAAACTACTAAGCAGATATCGATGAAACTTTACAACAATATAGCTTATACATTTGAAAATCAAATAGTCTATAAAAAAAATGGTAAATGCAATTATCTAGTTAATAAACAAATACTTTGTTTCTGAATAAAATGCTAAGATAGAACTATCTTCCATACTATTCTGGCTCAGTTAAGCTAACATGAAAATGTATTAGCTAGTATTAGAAAGAGTCACACTGTCTGAGTCTAAATTTAATAAATATATAAATAACTCAAGTCAACTTTTATTGTGTGTCTTGACTTGAGTCACAGCCTGCTTCTTCTTAAGATAGGTACACCCTTTTAAGACTCGGTATAGAACTATACCCAATTGGTGTCCTGTGAGTGGTCAAAACCATTTCATAAATCTGATTGTTTACGATTGTGTAATAAATTGTGTCAATGTAGCAGATAGCATTTGCCTGTACATGTAGGTAAATAAACATATTTTCAAATATGGTTCTTGCTGGCTAGTACCTACTTACTTATATCCATTGTGTTTGAGCGTGAAGCAAATCTTGAATCACAAAAACATAATTTGTGAACACAATCAATATACTTGCACTTTTATAAGATTCAGATTCATGTGATTATTAGTTTTTGAAAGTGCGAGATGCTTTAGTTAGATATTTTATGAACAGATGGTAATAAAATATCAATTATTAACATATACAAAGGATTTGCATCAAAGCAAGTCTCTTGAAGGTTGTGTGGTATATTAACTTTTGTAGTTTTATCTACTAGTAAGGAATAAAAAATAAGTTAAGTATTTATGATGTAAAGTGATTAAGTGACACATCATAGGTTGTTTTTAATTACTAATTATTCTAACTTGTATACAGGGTGTCGTGCAAGTATACAACGAGCTGCGTACGAAGGGCGTCGAGTTTCCTATGACTGATTTGGATGCGATGGCGCCGATTTTCACGCCGCAAAGGGTATGTCTTGTCTTACATTTTATTTTGTTTAATTTACCTATACCTTTTTTATTATTAATTTCGAGAAAAAGTAGCCATGCACATAAAATGAAGCCTACATTATAGACAATTACTTCAATTATAACGGCACACACGTATATATGGAATGATTTTACGTAAAAACGTTAGAAGAAACGGGTAGATAGATAGATAGATTTTTATTAGTTTAACTCTCCTTCTAGCTGGCTCCACCCTATATTTTTTTTTATAGTTTTAATATTAGGCTAAAAGAATGTTTTGTAATCAGTCAGGTATCAAACGAATGCCGAGAGTCGCATAACAATGGAATTTTTATTGTGTCTCGTTTACACATACTTGACGAGTTAATATTTCTAACGATCTAGTTATCATAGTCATTAGAATGTATTGCGTAAGATTGCGTGATCGTCGGAAAACTAATGATATGTATCAACTAAATAACCTTGAGGTGAGGTGGCGTACGATGGAATGCGATACGTCTCGAACGACGATTTCTTAGTTAATTGGCTTAGCTAATATTACTAACAAGTGGTCCCAGCGAACTTAGTTTCATCCCCGGCCCCGTTTTATGTTTATTATCCTATTCTGAATCAAGACAACAAATATATATAATAAAGTAAAAATCATGAACATCGATCCACCCGTTTGGATTTATAGGTGGTGTAAATAACACGTCTTTCTTTTATGTTATATAGAGAGTAGTAAACTCTCATAGGATTTAAGATAAAATATTAATACAATTACTGCTCGATTAGTTGCAACTGTACCTGACTATATATTTATCAGTGAAGTTTACAGTAACCTCTGAATAAAAGAAACAAAAACAATGATCCTATGATAACAAAAAATTGTTTTATACATCGATAATTTAGATAAATTCGCAGATTTATCAAATCTGCATTGCCTGTCTGTGTTGTACATCAAAGTAAATTTAGCCTTGTTTGTCGGAAATCGATCTATTGTTGTATTGTGGTTTGGTATTGTTTCATTTTACGGCCATGACCAATTTTGTGTGCTCAAATAGTAAACAATGTTACAGGCTTGATAAATGTTTGTCAGAGGATAAAATTATATAATATTTATAATAAATATAATTAACATTCAATTTTCTTAAATATAATTTTACATCATTGATTTTTCGTTACGTACTAAGGTCCGATTCATTCCAATAATATCAAGGGAGTGACAACAAGATTATTTATTTTAGTATAGCAATCAAAATAACAAGTAACCATTTTTTTTTACATAAAATGGGTTCGCTCTTGTCTCCAGACGTGACTTATTTCTCTTGCAAGAGAAAAAGATAATAAGCACCTTTTATTTTAGTGTTGATCTTATTAGACCGCCATCACCATTTAATTAGACTGTTACCTAATATTAAAACTTAAACCTAATTTATAGAGCGTCCCTGACGGCGCCGGAGACGCGGTGGTGGTGGGGTCCCCGCAGCGCGCGCCGCCGCAGGGCTCCCCCGCCCGCCCCAGCCCCGACCAGCCTGTAGCTACAGTAAGTGACAGTGATTTAAACATCGAATCGCAATCGCATTTATTCTCTTCTATCATAGTCGTTTGCTAGAGCGAGAAAGGAAGCAGTTTTTATTCTCTTCTATCACCCAGTCGTTTGCTAGAGCGAGAAAGGAAGCAGTTTTTATTCTCTTCTATCACCCAGTCGTTGGCTAGAGCTAGAAAGAAAGCATGTTGCGATGCGGCATCGATGCAGTCGCAAATTGTCAACCTTTACACACTTGCGCTGTTTTTGCTTTAGCATCGGAACAGTCGCGATGCTGTCGCGTGTTAGTATCGATGCAGTCGCGATGCAGAAGCTGGACATTGACAAATGTATCTGTATATTGGCGACTGGATCGATACTAACGCGCTACAGCATCGATGCTGTCGCGCGTTTAACACGCGGCTGCATCGATGCTAAAAGTCGCAGTGTGTAAAGGGTCCCACAGCTAAAGCTAAATGTGTTTTCAATTTAGATGTTTAGAGCTGTAGGGACCAAGCTCAATCACACGTCTATTTTATAAAATTTCTCTAGCTGGTTTCATTTAAAGTCCCTTATCGAATTAATTGTTTTACAAACCAACCGTTTTAAAACATGTGACATTAATAAGTTTGCTCTTCATTCCACCAGTGCGAACATCTTACTATACTGAAGTCCGTTTATCTTCACTAGTCGAATATTGTAAACAATCTTAACATTCCTTTTAAGCGAAAATATTTCTTTTAAAACAAGATAAACACAAAACTTGCAACATACATAGCTAATTCATCGTTCAACACTATTTTAAAATTTACAAAAAGATTGTTTACAATGTTGGACTAGCAAAAATGAATGGAGTTTATACTATTTATTCCATAACAGGTGACACTATCAGAGAGCCAGACGAACAAGCTGCGCGCGGATCTTGGCGTGGTCGAGGGCAATATGGCGGTCATGAACGACATGCTGAACGAGCTGACCACCCAGCCGCCGGCCAGCCACCACCCCAGCGACATCGAGCTGCTGAATGTATGTTTTCGCTTCACTAGCTCGCAACGTTCGATTACACGTCACATAATGTTCAAGTAAAATGACACATATTTCAGCTTATGCGCCGTAAAATTGTATGAAAATCCTTTACGGCCCATGTTGTGTAATGACGTGGTTTGAATTTGGAACACGAGCTCCTAAACGCGGCAGTGTGCGGGAGGTTGCACCAAAGAGGTCATATTTTTTTTAATTTTTTCTGTTATGATGCGTGCGTATGTGTGTGTGTTTGTGCTGTCCTTTTACCAATAAATGCCTTTTCTTTCTTTCTTTCATTCTTTCTAATTCAAAATCGAGATGGCCCCGAAAAAAAGAAAAAAGTGTGTTAATACTACTTATAAATTGATGACGATGATCATAATGACGAACATGGGAACGGTAGTTAAGATCATGGACAAATAAAATAAAAATATGTTTATTGACCACAAGACATTTAAATCAATAAGCTTAAAATAAAATATAAATGAGCAAGCACCTTTAAATCTCACAAATTATCAGAGGCTCTCAAACTAGTGTGTGTGTGTGTGTGTGTGTGTGTGTGTGTGTGTGTGTGTGTGTGTGTGTGTGTGTGTGTGTGTGTGCGTGTGCGTGTGTGTGTGTGTGTGTGTGTGTGTGTGTGTGCGTGTGTGTGTGTGTGTGTGTTTGTGTATGTGTGTGTTGGTGTGCGTGTGAGGATGTAAGTGTGCGAGAATGTGATTGAGTGATTGATTAGTCCTAAGTCTCCTAGTTAGCCACGAAGTTTAACACATTTCTGATGAAATAGTGACCTAATAAGCATATGATTTTGCAGGAACTAGCAGACACCCTCCGCGCCATGCAGACCCGCGTGGCCGAGCTGGTGGGGCGGCTGGCGGGCGAGTCTCCGCTGACGGCGGAGCTGCTCCACGCCAACGACCGCCTCAACAACCTGCTGCTTCGACACTCGAGACACGTTAACAACAGGTACGGGCCAGAAAAGTAGATTAGACGAGTACATTTTTGTTGAATACTAACCCTTATTACAACTGCATGAGATACTGCAGTGTTTACCAAACACACACGAGTATTGGGGCGTTTCGCACCACAAAGTTTTCAGACCGCGGTGGGAATTGCCCAAGTGCTGTTTCAAAATGGGATTATTCGCACCGCTATAGTTTGAAATTGATCGATTCAAAAGATATCAGAATCAGAATATTTATTTGCATAAAAACATGGTATTTATAGATGGTACATATTGGTAAATTAGTGCACATGTTTTGCTATTACAACAAGCAGCATGCAAAATTTTCTAAATTGGCATTATAAAAAATGACATTAATTAATTACAAAATAATTAATAAAATAAACACATTGAAATCATATTAAATAAATTGAAACATGACAGATTAAATTAATTGTATTAGGATTAATCAATAAAGTCTTTCATGTCATAAATTCTTTCGTCCATAAGCCACCTATATAGTTTTGATTTGATTTTTGATACCTTGGATGATTCACACCTTGGTCCAAAAACTTTGCGGTGCGAAACGGGTTTTTATTTTATTATAATGCGTTTTTTATTTATTTCAGAAATGCTGCAACTGGAGCTACTCCTTCAGCTATCTTGGGCGCGGCTATGGGCGTGCCCGGAACTATTGAATCACGTAAGAAAATCACTATAACTTTGCATTCCCAAGCGGTTAACTAGGAGAATGCACTGAGGCATTAAGTCCGCCAATTGTACAACTCACAGTGGAACAATGTTTAAATAAATAAATACCTAGTTTATTAACATACTGCACATAGGTTGATTTATTTATTTAATAACTTTATTGTACAAATAAAAGTGTACAAAAGGTGGACTTAATGCTAAACGTTTTCTCTCCAAGTCACACCTTTAGATCATGCAGAGAGATTGTAATGGGTGCAGGATTTTAGTCGTTAAGCCTAGTAAGAAACTCTATAGGCGGCTTGATAAAAACCCAGCAGTGGGGTGCATGCTTACAGGCTAACTTTAATTTACTTGCTGTACATGTTACTAGAATTTCTTTTTATTAAGATTATGGACAAATAAGTCATCTTATACTGACACGATAAAGAAGTAAGAATATTAATAAGTCTTCGTATTTACTAAAAGTATATTTGTATTTCACAGCAAAGAAAGCTGACGATGACGCTTTAATTGACCTGAGCGATGATGTGCCTGATGTAGCCAAATTAAGTAAGTTATATTTATTGTTCAGTAATACTTTCCCCCTTATTACAAGAAAGATAGTAGCAGGTTTAAACCAATACTTAAGTTTTGGTTTAAACATATACCTATCTATTGTTGACATTCCCTTTCGTCGTCATTGTGACATTATTTTTAAATAGCTCAGTTAATACTTAGTATGGTTTTAAGCCCGGAACAAAGTTTTTGGCCTTATTAGTTTGAGTTTTTAGGATTTGCTTATGAATATAGTCACTAGTTTAAGGTATCTTAGGGTGAAGACATAAAGAAGCAGGTATCCAGTACCGACTTGTACCAACTGACTAGTGATATGCCGAGTTGGCTATTTCATGGAATTGAAATTCTGTATAGAGGTTCTTCCGACTCAAGTCCTGATTTGAATCTTTTTTTAAACAATGTTCTAGTGTTAGTCAGTCCTTATTTGAATTTTGTATCGAATTTCCAAAATGTTTCAAGATCAAAAAAAATATGACTTGGCACATCACTTGCCAGTCGGTGCAGGTAGGTACCGGTTACCTGCCTCTTTATGTCTTCACCCTTAGCTAATAATGATCTCACTATTTTCTAGGCATGGCCGATTCAAATCGTATATAGATATTGAAACGTATATTGGATCAATATCGTGATATCCGATATCGCCCCGCATCAAAACTATATATTTTCAAAACACTATATTGCCGCATCGATGTGATACGATACGCCTCGATATTCATGATTCATAGATATTTGAATATCAAACCGTATTCCGATGCAATACGGTTTAGCTTGCGCTACAATACAGATATGATATGAATGAGAGAGTCTGTGTGCGAGTGAAACGGAAATAATTGGAGATTCGTAGGATTCTAAGCTTAAGGCGTATGGCCATTAATGGTCATTTGAATACTTTCTTGTGAATGTATGCATATTTTTAATAGACCTTATTTTTTCATCGTTAAGAATCGTCGATTTGCAATTTTATGTTACTTTCTCTGACCTTTACAATTACAATGATGTCACGTTTACAATATACGCATCGATACGCCAATATAAAGTTTCAAAAATATATAGTTTCAATATCTGACATCGAATATCGATATATAGTTTCGATACGATATGAAAAAATCAGATATTACACACGCCTACTATTTTCAGGTGTGAAGGATAGTCAGCCAGACAAGTCGCCCGGACAAATGTCAAAGGACGAATTTGACATGTTCGCACAGTCGCGCAACGTCACCTACGAGAGCTCTAAGACCGGGTAAGTTTACTTTTTCATCATCATCATCAGCCAGGCTCTTGGTGGAGTTTGTTTTAAGGGTAAGATAGTGCGGTGGTTTCCCTCTTGATTTCTTTAATACATTAAATTGTTTTTGTTCAATTACATTAAATAAGCATGTTAACAAATAAGTGTGCATCACGATTAATATTTGATTTTGGAGCTTAAATTATTTAAGCTAAGTAAGCGTTGGTTAGGCGTATTTACTACCTAACTTTTCACTGTATATCTTTTGAACTATAAAATAAAATCTCTGGTGGTCTTCAGAGTTTACATTGGAGACTATTCAGTCTTGCTCCCTGAGATCAGCTCTTGGATTGTCCGGAGACTGCTCTCAGCGCACGTGAAGGTCGTTATGTACTAGACCTCCGTAGACTTCCATTCAAAAATGGAAACTCCATAGTGATTTTAAGAAAAAAGTTAATTTTGACATAACAAAAAAAAAATATTTTTCGGATTGTGTGATAAATATGCGTGTGATCTACTTATGTACGTGTGAAGTCTAAACTGCACGTCGGACGGCGCATGTTAAAGCAGCTCGAAGGCGGTCCTGGGCTGTTCCTCTGGTGAGTGTAGTTCTGAATAGCTCTTATGTAGTTTTTGAGACCACCAGAGTGAATAGTTCAAGTTTTTATTTTAAAGGGTGTGTTTCCTATGGTGCCTGCTATCTACACGCGGCATCAAGCGTTTTATTCGACCGAAAAGTATTTTGCATTTTGTGTACTGTTGGTGCTCTAAACAAAAAAGTCTATACTTATCGTATTAATTATTTGTGTTGCTATGTCTCTTTCGCTTCATCGCATGCTATTTGTCAATGGCAAAATGGGCCGGACATCAAATTGATTGTAAACGTTCTAAACTCCGTTGTTCTTTGCTAGTCCAACATTGTAAACAATATTTTTGTAACTTTTAGAATAATATAATATCGGTAAATAAAATTAATTGACTATTTAATTTAAAAAAATCTCAGTGTTCAATGATATTTGCTATGTTTGTTGTGAGTTTTGTGTTTATATTAGTTTAAAATGAATTATTTCGTTAAAAAGAAATATCAAGTTTACAATATTCGACAAGCAAACAAAAACTGACTATACGTACCCCGTTTAAATGCAAATAAACGATTCTCTATTGTATAAAGGAATAACGTTTCCCCGCAGCGGCAGCAGCTACGCCGACAACCGCGAGCAGCAGGCGCCGGGCTCGCTGGCCGCGGCGGCGGGCGCGCGCGCCACGCAGGCGCAGGCGCTGGTGAGCACGCGCATACATACTATTACACTTCAATGAGCAGTTTTCTTGTCAAGAGATGTTTATATCATCAAGACATGGCGCTAGCGTCACTATAGGGACAAACTTTTTAAACTTCATTTAACACGTTCCGGGACAGTGAACGTCTACAGGCGTGAAAACAATAAAACATCTATTGTGTCTGGAGTAGTGTCCCGGAACGTGTTAAGGTTTATAACAGCGAATAAATTGCTTTTCGACAGCATAAATATTAAACAGTTAAAAAAATATTAATGTAAACCTTTAGTACCTAAAGGACATAATAATGCTAAAAAATAAGTACTCTAATTAATCCATAAGTCATTAACGCATTTTACAATAATGAGCAGTTTTCTCCCATCGTTTTACAGCTCTCACTAGATGGCGTTAGGGTCACTTTAGGAACATTTTTTTCACGATGACGGAAAACCATAGACAAAGAAAAAAAGGTGCGTAATTAAATATTGTAAAATGCGTTAATGACTTACGGATTAATTAGGGTACTTATTTTTTGGCATTTTTATTTCATTTAGGTACTAACTAAAGGTTAACATTAATATTGTTTTACTGTTTAATATTTACGTTGGCGAAAAGCAATTACCCTCCGTTATAAAACTTAAATGAAATTTAAAAAGTTAGTTCCTAAAGTGACGCTAGCGCCATCTCTCGAAGATATACACATCTCATGACAAGAAAACTGCTCATTATCAGTTTTCGTGTCATTAGAAGTTTATATCATCAAGAGATGGCGCTAGCGTAACTTTAGGAAA
>OY757261.1:4653578-4696368 GCA_963584085.1 Pyrausta aurata
GAACGCGCGATCCGGGATCAGAACGCGCTTTACTTTATTTCTCACGTTGTCTTCATTGATTTCTTCCATAGCACTCATTATTATGTTAATTCCAGCACAAAACCACAATAATTTACTCGAAAAAACCAACTAAAAAAATTAAGAAATAAAGTCCATCTTCCTCTTCTCGTTTCCCGCGCTAAACTCCGTTTTTAATCAGATAGACCAAAATGACAGCTTCAATCGAACTTTTTATTTTTAATGTTGCTAGAATAGTAGCCACACTATGTTGTAACAATTCAATTGTATGCGATTAGTTGAACTTGTAATATGAATTTTCATTAATGTGATTTAACTGATTAGGATAAATTATACATGTTGAACGTTACATAAAGCTACAAATAAACGTAATACATAAAACAGTTTTTGTAAGGAGTAGAAAAATCTAGGTTTCGCTTGCAATTGCAATATTCTTGTATGATCTTAGCTATTTTGACTTTTCAATACTTTCTATAAATTAATTCATTGAAATAATTATGATTTTTGTAGGATTCCTGATTTTTTAAAACAGATTTTATTTTAATATTTTAAAATCGATTATGAACAACAATTGATTGAAATTGAAACTTTCGATTATTTAGGACCAACATTATTTTTAAATTACGAAAAAGTGGCCATCCACCAAATGTCATTTTGGTCTATCTAATTAAAAATCAGAGTATAGCTAGGCTTGTGTAGTACATTTACTATGTACTTTTAGGAACTAGTTTCTGAAACAACAATCGTGTGAACGAGAACGAACTGATCTGTTCTGGTCTTTCAAATCGGTCTTTGGTACAGTTCAGATAAACAAATCTTGCTCTCTTTTCAAATCAGATCTCAATAGCGGAGTAAGAAGGCATAATTACGAGTGTCTTACAGGATATAAACCACCACTTTTCTCAGTCTCTTAAATAACAGTTTAATATTTCAATTACAGTTAATTATTGACTATCCAATTATTTTTTTCCCTTCTCTTTAAGCACATGATTCCATAATCACCTTGTATTGTCTTATTTATTATTTTGATGATCGTATAAACTTTTTTTACATATTTAGTTTTAGTTGTATTTAAAGACACAATTTCATAGGTTTGGTATGTAGTTTATGATTTGTTTACTTTATTATTATATATTTTTGACAGCCCTCGGGAATGGATCAGAGAGAGATAGATGAAATTGCGGCTTGGTTAGAACAGGAAAAGGTGTGTTTTTATTCTTTCTCTTTTTATTTTTGGTGCCTTATTTTATTTGAATCAAGTAAATATGTTTATAAAGCAATATACACTTATTTTATCAATTTTTATTTGTGAATATTTATTTTAGTATAATAACCACTTAACCACATTCTTTTACACTAAAACTTTGATCCTATGTAATATAAACATTAACATTGCTTTACTATGTAAAATAACACGCTTTATTTGTATAGAACTAACAGACGAAAAAACTCCTTAGTTCTGATTCAATTCAAGTTGCTATGTAATGCTTGCAATAGGCCGAAGATCTAGAAGCGGCCTACATTCCCGTGTGTATATTTACCTGTTATAGTGGGCTCGTTAGCAACTGAGTCTTGATGCCTTAATATAGAGTATAGAGATAGGAATATACAGCGCGCAGGTTTATCGGTAAGTGCAAGCAAGATAGATATGACACTGACAGGACTCAGTTGATAACACGCCATTTGTAGTTACTCTTATGCTTATAACAATGATAATGTGTACAGCATCCAGCACATCAGAATATTTTTTAAATTAAGTTATAGTTTAAATAGTTACGTTTCATAAGCCAATAATTAGGACATCTACCTACTCTTCGCGTCATCGCCTTGCACTAAATTACCAGACCAACCATTTAAGCCAGACGAGCGAATGCTCATTCTATCCCCACTTCATTAAATTCTTCTACTCAAAGCATACGTTCGTTGTTCTATTGCGTTCTATAGAATATTCTAAGAACGTTAACTTGATATTTTGGTGTAAAACTTTGAAATCGAGCTTACAAAATAAAAGAACAAGAAATAATGTTCTTGTTCTAGCTCTAGTTCTTTGTTTGTTTGGTCTAAACCCACCTTAAGACGATGCCTAATAATAATCCTATTTCATTCAGGCCGCAACAGAAGCGAACGGCGCTCAAGAGAGCGTGACAAGCAGTGATTTCGACAAGTTCCTAGCGGAACGCGCCGCCGCCGCAGACAGCTTGCCCAACGCGTCGCAGTCGCAATCGCAATCGCAGACGCCGTCGCAGACGCCGCGACACAGACAGATCAAAAAGGAAGAACAGGACTCCATGTTCGCGCTCTGATGCGCTGGACTGGAGAATACTACCAGGTATTATTACTATAATTTTAAGCTTCATGCACAAATAAACGGTACATGTGGCGGATTTGATGCTAAAAGCTTAGTTTATTTTTGTTTTTATAGTGTTTTGTCACCATACAAACTTTAATAATATAAATTGCACTTGTAAAAAGACAACTGTGAACCTGTGACAGACGAGGAATTGAACCCCGTGTCTTACGCAATCCGGGCGTATGCCTATACCACTCGGCCATCGTCACATTAACAGACCTGTTGAATTTTGCAAGCGCTTCTTAACGCGTAGGCTGCGTGACATCATCAATGTTGTGAGATTGCTCTCACAATATCTGAAGGAAAATATTTTTACAAATATTTTAACAATCAGTTAAGATGATGAAAGCCAATTTATAGTTTATTTTTGTTTTTATAGTGTTTTGTCACCATACAAACTTAATAATATAAATTGCACTTGTAAAAAGACAACTGTGAACCTGTGACAGACGAGGAACCCCGTGTAATCGTCTGTCACAGGTTCACAGTTGTCTTTTTACAAGTGCAATTTATATTGCTAAAAGCTTTCTTTACCAGTCAAACACAGGTCAAAACAGAGAAAACAGGCGGCGCGTAGAAAGTAATAACTTTAATGTGTACCTTTATTATTATGTATATGTACTACGAGTACATTTATTAATAAATGTTATACATAATGCCTGGCTGCCTGAGAGCATGCTCATATTCGTGGTAAACGCAGATGCCCTCGCAGAGGCCGCGCGTGCACCGGTTAGTAGTGTGTGTGCGTGCTGGTGATACTTGTGTAGGCAGTATTAAGTATTATTATAAAACAAGTACTGAAAATTTCAGCATGTTTATTAGTGAAATAAAAGTTATTACAAACAGTAGATTATCATGCAAAAATATTACGAGTACGTTGTCATAATATTTGTATGATTTATTATTAGCATATATTTCGTTTCAGGGATAACGAGACAAACAATATCTGCGCTTGAGCGAGCTCCGGCTGAAAAAAGGTTGGGAACCACTGTATCTTGAGTATTCAGACCTAGCGTTAGATTAATGTTGTCATGTGCATCGAATTATGTATCTTTGAATGGGGTTTTGAGCCGGTTTTAACGAAATGAGGTGCGGTCAAGACTTTTTCAAATGCTTTTTTTTAACAAAAACTTAAATACTCCAATGAATTGACAATCTACTAACGAATATGAAATAAGACATGGAATAATGTTTCTCACTAGCGCTCGGTTTTTGAGGCAGGTATAGCGAAATCAAAACATACAGACAGTGCTTCAGAAATCAAATGAGATGACGATTATTTTTCACTGTGAAATGGAAAATCACATCAAAATAATTCTAGGTTTTTTATTGTATACCCGGCCGCATCTTTCCGAAAAATTCACTGTATTTCAATGCCGTTTGGTGCCTGGCTTTTTATAATAGTTGTAAATTGAAATATTTTAAGCTGACCTTATTACATTTGAGAAAATAAACTAAATAATTTAAGAGCAACAATGAATTGGAATTTTGGAATACATACATTCATTTCGTCACATCTAAAATGTTGTATACCCTTTTGATATTCAAAATAATATTTTAATTGCCTGTGGTATAAAGCTAAGGTACTCTTTGAGCCATCCATTTTACTTGGCTGAAGTGGCAATATAATTTGTTTGGTGGTTTAAAGACAAAAGACTTGTATTGCAACTACCTAAACCATACAGTATATTACTACTTATAATAAAGTGTAAAATTTGCCAAGCAAAAACCCGTAGCTCAGTTCAATCGATTTTTTTTGATCAACTTAAAATACTTTAATATAATCATACTATCTTATTAGCTTCACTATTTAAGTACATGCCGCAACATTGACTTATCATGTACACTTAGAATAAGGTTACAATTAAGTAGATTTCTCTAATATATTATACCGTGTGTAGTTTCACTAGATCATGGGAGCATTTAATACAACATCGTTGGTGTTAAAACAACTCTGTAATTGTGAATTACGGTTTTATAGTATTCGAAACGTGAGAGATGGTCGTATGTGATAAGAATGGTTTGATGACATAATATTTGCTTTTTTCTCAAGTATATCAAATTATATACAAGTTTTAAAAAATGTAGATTTAAATCATGAAATTATTTAAATTATCGTGTAAGATTTCGGGTTGTTTTGTTAAATTATGAGATTTATTTTTATTTTAAATAAGGGATTTATCTCTGGTACCAAAAGGTACGAGGGCGGAGGAACGAAAGTTTATTTATAAAGTGGTATCTTCAATCTGTCGCATTTTGGAAACATAGCTAAATAATGTAAATAGAAAAGCATTTTAAACGACAAATTTATATGAGACAAAGAAAAGCGATGGACTGCACAGCACACAAGTCGAGAGGAAGAAAGACTGAGGTTATGTTGGTATATTAAGAAGTTTCATCACTCAACTAATTGGCTTTTCACTTGACTTCATAAGAAATGTCTGGCAACGGTTCTTTAATAATCTTCAGTTAGGGTGAAGACATAAAGAGGCGGGTAACCGGTACCGACTAGTGATGTGCCGAGTTGGCTATTTCATGGAATTGAAATACTGCATAGAGATTCTTCCGACTCAAGTCCTGACTTGAATCTTGTTTTAAACAATATTCTAGTGTTAATCAGTCCTTATTGAATTTTTGTATCGAATTTCCAAAATGTTTCAAGATCAAAAATAGATGACTTGGCACATCACTTGTCAGTCGGTGCAGGTCGGTAACGGTTACCCGCCTCTATATGTCTTCACCCTTAGTCAATGGGTATATCTGTCATGTCATAGCTTGCGAAGCAGATGCGAAAACATTAGTGTGCACTTCTTAGTACGCCACCAAAAAATTTAACGTATGAACAGGAAACGGGAACCACTTTAGTTTAAGAAGTTTGTTTATGTCAACATAATTACTAGTTAACTACAGCCTTGATAATGGGAAGCCAACCGACAATAATTGATTCCAATAATTACGTCTTATCTCCCTTGTGCTGTTTCCTGTCGCTATGTCACCACAAGTAAAGTTACCTTATCTTATAAATGTTAACCCCCATACCAAAGTAACTGACTAAAAAAGAATTGTATAAAACTCTTATCATTCCACTTTGTCTCAATTAAATGTTCTTTTGGTGTAAATGTGATAATTCGAAAGGAACAAGCTTAATGTTAATTATTTAATAAACGTTATTTTATGTTGTAATAATCGTTGTATTTAAGATAATAAAATAAATTATCATACCAATTAACTGTTTTAGTTTTTTTTAATTATCCTCATATTAATTGTTATGTAATGGTAATGTTATTGAAGGGTAAGTTAGTGAAATACAAATTATTTTTTTAATTTTGTTTATTTATCAATTTCTGTATCCACAATAGATACACAAAATGCAGATTTGGCGATTACTATGGATGCGAATTTATTTACATTGTTTATTGTAATAGATTTCAAATTCATGAGCATATTAATTTGCCATCAATTTAGAGTCGCTACTTATAACAAGTTTGACAGGAAAGCACCTTCCAAATAATAACCCAACTTCTTATTTTATAGAAACAAATAAAATGCGTATAAAAATACAACAATATTACAATAAGATCACCCTTATAAAATATTTTTTTTGTGATGAGTACAGTAACAAGACACTTAACAAAAATAATTGTTTCACTCACACAAAAGAAATCAAATTGTTCGATGTAACTTGTACTAAGGAATGTGAATAAACATATACCATTATGATACAGAAATTATAAATACATTCGTTTCATACATAAACTTAATTATGCCGATGATCTTACGAAATAAGTTATTTATTAACCGAATAAATTAAAATTGGGCACATGTGAGAGATCTAACTGTCGACAACCAGTGAAACGCGAGTATTTCTCCTAAATATCATTACGTGCGACAGAGAAACAGAATTATTGGACAACCTCAACACAATAAAGGGAACTATTCAACAGTCTAGCGAATGAAATGCGAAGATTGATGTCTGATTAAGTAAAAAATATTATAATCTATACAGAACTATGCTATGGAAGTCTCATAAGAGCGCGAGGACGCGTTGTGCTTATAACTCGTCTCTGGCTGGCACGTCGTCGTCTTCGTCGTACTCGCTCTGTAAACAAACAATAATTAATTAGTGTAAATTGCTAAGTTTTTATATCAATTGAGTGGAAAGCCTTTTATGTAAAAGGTATAACTATGGGACATAACCAACAGTCACGGTAGAAGGTTACCTTCGCATGACTTTCGAAACATACTACAAATGTGACTTTGTAGATAAATCGGTCATTATTCTAGCTTTTCTTTTATAATCTTGTGTAGGTGACCACAAAGTGGTAATTAAATCAACTGTCATTCATTGTATGTAGTGGAATTATTTCAATCTATTTATAGATAGTACCATCCACGAGGGCGCGCCCCACTCTTTTTTTGATTGAGGAAGGTGCGGGGTGCGGGGGGAGACACGCGCGTCTGTTGCAAGTCGGCCGTCATTCAAATATTCAGACTCGTCACGAAAGTGGCTCTGCTTAAATTATTTTTAAAATGTAAAGGAAAACCCAGTGTGTTGTACTAAAAAATAAACCTGGTATAATCTACTGTCATTATTAAATTTACTGAAAGAATTATAATGGTAACTTAAACACCATAAACAATTATAAATAAAAAAAAACATGTGGTAACTTATAATATTACCGGGATGTACTTTATCGGGGAAGGCTATAAAACATTACGCTAGGACCTACGTGTACGAAGAAAAAACAATTTACGCCTATGAAGTCCCGGTGGACCGATGGTTCTCTTATAAAGAAAGTTTTTTTTTTTTAAATGTTATAAAACTTTCCTAAGTATTTCGTTTACGTCAATAGTAAAAATGATGCTTGTGCAGTTTAAAAATAATATATTACTTTTCTAGTAACCAACCATACCTACTTAAAACCATATCCAAGTAGAGCATCTTTCCCTTTGAGTGTATTTTTTGAGTGTGCTTGTCATTCATTAGTCATTAAGATGTTCCAAATTCAATTCAAAAGCTTGCACATATGTACTATAAACGATTTGGACGAGTGGTGGGGCGCGCCTTCGTGGATGGCACTATCTATAAAGATAAGATAGAGTATGGCTCATACTACCTCACATTTGAGGTAAGGCCTTTGCCCAGCAGTGGGATGCTTACAGGCTAACTTTACTTATTTTTTATTTAAAGTTTACTGTTTGTGAAACGTGATCTGCTTGATTTAAGCCTTCCGTTATATCCATATCGCTAGGTTTTGGATACACTTATGCAGTGTCATTGACTAGACCAATCGCACTGTGGACCATACATAGATCATAATCATAAAGCGTAATGAAGCTACCCTAAAATTTTACATTTCTACTAGTCACTACACTCACTAGTTAGTTAACCTTCGCGCATAATCGCGCTCTCAGTGAATCATCAAAAAGGGTGGTGGTAATGTATGAGTAATTTTCCGCAGTGTACGTACATTCAAGAAAGAAAATAAAGTAACGATACGGTCACATTAATGGTTTCTATTTATCAGCAGATATGTCATGGTTGCACAAGGTCACTATAATAGTAAATGGCCTGTAATTTAGGTATGCCGAAAGTAGTAATGCATAAATAAATATGCGCCAGACAACACACCATTGATCTGGTTTCGAAGTAAGGAATTTTACGTCACGCAATGACGTATCCTAAGAGAACAAGAATTTCGCGCGGTCGGACCGACAGCACGGTAGCTCAATTGGAAGAGCAGTTGGCCCGGTAAGCCAGAAAGATGCTGGTTCGAGTCCCGCCCGTGCGCAATTTTTGGTTTCTTATTTCATCTTTTAAGGAATTTCCTTGTTATCATATGTTCAGAAACATCCATGACTTAGAAACCAATGTTCGTGCTCATCACATGAACATTTGCCCCTTGCGGGATTCGAACCCGCGTCCGCTGGCATAGTAGTCAGGCAGGAGCGTTAACTGGTTAGCATCGTCAAATCATCGTCGTCGTAGTGATGACTTACCACGCTAGGAGTGGGCTCTGCCTCAACGCCGTCGGTCTCGACGAACTTGGTGAGCGCGGCGAGTGTCCTCTCACCGTTGTAGTCGCGGACCTGGAAACGAAACAATTTATTAATAAAAAGAAACAAAGAAAATACTTTTTTATTCGACCGAAAAAAAAAACCATTCAAATACATGCGAAAACTAACATGAAAAGGAAAAAGAACATTATTCATTAGAATTACTGACGCAGCCAACGCGTTAAAGAAATCATTTGCAAAATTCAATAGGCTTGCCAATTTGTCGGCGGCCGAGTGGTTTAGACATGCGCCCGTATAGCGTAAGACGAGTTCAATTCTTTGCCTAACACAGTTGCTTTTTTTAAAAGTGAAATTTATAATGTGTAGCGTACAAAACACTATAAAAACAAACATACAATTATAGAATTACTAAACACACGCACGCATTGTCTTTTTTATATTTTTATCAGTCGTAAACCGGACATTGACCGATAGTGTCTAGCCAGATTTCAGGAAGTTTTATGTAATATAATTAACAATGACTGTGAAATCTGGTTTCCTAAGAGAAGAATCAGAGACTTATTAAACAGAGTTCATGATTTGTCTTGAAAATAGTTAATATCAGTCCATCCGTTCTCGAGTTTTAAGTGGTGTAACTAACACGCCTTTTTATGTGTTACATCAATTCAACGCGTAATCTTAATACACGCACTGCCATAATTTTTTAAGATCAAACTTTTGTATGCTGTATTCTAAGCTAATAAATGATTGATTGAAATGATTAAATGACACCCGTGTGGGCATGTCAGAATTTATCCATGTTTCCAGTCACGTTTCGTTCAACAAGATAAAAAGTGTATTTAGCAACTTCATTTTTCGTTTCTTGATACACGTATTAAATACTTCACATCTACTGATAAGGTACAAGATTGCTATCGGCAATATTAATGCGTTTCAAATTTAATCATGCATGCTTGCTTAGTCTACCTCAGGGGTGTTACGAATGTTACAGTGTGAAAACACAATGTAAATTGTTTTCAACAGCCTAAGTCATTAATGATATTTTTTTATAAGAAGAGACTGTGCTCCTTCACTTTCTGTATGTTCTAATCCAGTGCAATGCACGAATATCGCTAACATGTTCTTAGAGGAAGCTTCTCTGATTAAAACTCGATGTAATTGATTGACGCATACCTTATAACGAAATAGGCTGATAAATCGCAAGTTCTACATCTCGTTCAGAGCTACATATGCATCAATCAATAAAATCATTTAGTGTGAAGTAATATGGGTTAACCAACTTAAATTTTGTGGAACTTGCCATATAGCAGTAACCTTAAAAAGGTCTGGGCCCACTAAGCGTATCATACCATGACAGTGCTAAGAGCATTTCAAACACGAAAAGTAACATGATACGCTCTAATATGCCCACTGAACGGATCTACAGCGTTTTGACACCGTTATATGGAGCGAGAGCGAGAGAGTATTATGCCGGTGCTGACACGCGACGGTGTTGGTCGGTGACGGAACTGTTTAGTAAGTAGGAACAGTGTCATAGTTATTTCATAAGAAACCAAATATTGCACACGGGCGGGACTCGAACCAGCATCTTTCTGGCTTACCGGGCTAACTGCTCTTTCAATAGAGCTACCGTGCTGTCGGTCCGACCGCGTGAAATTCTCGGTCTCGATACGTCAATGCGTGACGTTCCCGTGAGAGTCCGTGCACAATTTTTGGTTACTTATTTGATCTTTTAAGAATTCAAATATGACACTGAGAGTTAAAAAAACATTCTAAACCAGTGTCATAGTTTTCAATACAAATAATTCTTTTTGGACTAATACGTTCCAAGCACGGTTCGAATACCATCGAAGGTATTTTAGTCAGAAACCTTAACTTGACCTTTGATCGAGAGTAACCAATGATTTTTTACATGGACGGCCTTAAAGTTTAAGCTACTTAGGCCCACTGGCCCACACATTTAACCCAGGATTACGCTAATACTGGATCTAAATCATCATTCTGTCTCTGTCAGTTTATTTGACGTTGACAGAGACATAAATAAGATTTAATCCTGGATTATGGTAATCGTGGTTCAAACCATCATGCTTAGCTGGTCCTTAGACAAATACACACCTGGTTGTCCTTAGTGTACAGTTTGATGGTGGGGAATGATGTGATCTTGGTGTGTTCGAGCTCGTTGGCGGTGGCGTCGATCTTGGCGATCACCACATCATCGTCCTTCTCGAAGTGAGCGCCCAGCTTGTCGTAGATGGGCACCAGTTGTTTGCAGTGGCCGCACCTGGGAGGAAGGACATTGTAGTATTAGTAAAGCCTTGATAATATCAGAGGCCTAGCGGAGAAAAAGTGCATCAAGAGCGTGATATATGCACTCAGTTCACGAGTGTTACAAAACACGCGCGCGCGTGTGTGTGTGTGTGTGTGTGTATGTGTGAATGTGCAATAAAGTGCAGTGTGTAAAATTACGCAAGCCTGCTTGTATGTAGTAGTATGTGCATGTTTACGGGTGCATGGAAAAGGTTTGTGTGATACGATTTAATTATGTATGAAGGATGCAACAATACTAAGCAATAAGCTAATAAGGTTTTCGATATCATCGTAGCTAAGTGTATGCAGCCATCGCTTAAGGACTTATTTGCACTCGTGATAGTTCAGCTTGTAAATATGTAGTTCTACTATTATATTTTCTGTGGTTGTACTATAGCATTTATTTACATAGAAATAATAAAAAAATCTCGTTAAATCTTAGTTGATTACAGATCATAATCAATCATGTCATGTCTAAATATCACAATTTGCCAGCATACCTAGCTTATTTAAATATCCTACACAACTTTTTATAAATAGCACAATAGTTATCTCCCCAACAATGTCCTGTCGCCTCATTGTCGGCGGCAAACGCGTGGGTGCGATAAGTCTCCTAAGAATAAGATATCTTCAACAATGTGGATTTGCATAACACTTTCCACGCCATCGAGCAAAGAGGGCTGACGTCTCAACATGTTAATAGCGGCCCAGTGAATAAGGAATAACGAACGTCTGTGATACGTTTGTGCAAATTATCCGGTAGCGACGGTACACGTCAGATAATCGGGGCTATGTTACCAGCGCCGTTAATAAATACCTACGATGACATTATATAGGTATAGTCGCCAGGCCAGCACATCAGGTTATCCAATTTTGTTGTAAACTAGCCTTTATTACAACTGCATAAGATACCGCGGTATTTACCTTGACGTGCTGTTGTCCGCACATATGACTGAATAGACTTTTTCCAAGTCACTATGAACGTTATGATGGTTGTAGAGCCATTAAATATTACAAGTTTCTAAACCAAATAGTACAAAACACTATGACACTTAAGAATACTTTTTAACTTGAATTGAAAACCATCTTCACTATTGTTTAAAAGGTATTTAATAATTTGCTGATATTGCTGAATCATTTTCAAGTTGGACTAGGCCTCGACAGGAGGTTTGATAAAAATAACATACACTACAGGCCCACCAAACATGACGTGGTTCTAAGACAGCATTATCATCGCAATGATGACCTCACCAATTACCCAAATAGTACTAATCCACACGAACGGTTATTACCACGATAACCGTTACACCGATAAGATTATCAGCTGTATCAAGTTCAATTGGTTTACCATGTAGATAAATAATTTGCAACTTATAGTTGATTTTTGTGTCTATAGTGTTTTTTCACTATACAAACTTAATAATATGAATTGCACTTGTAAAAAGCAACCGTGACTCTGTGACAGACGAGGAATCGAACCCCGTCTCCTACGCTATCCTCGTTTGCAACTTGTTATTTTTTTGCAAATTCACGAGAACTTCATTAGCTATCAAGTGGCTGAAGAACCCTAAAATTAATTTTAGTCTGTTCTTTTGTATTTTGTGACACATGGTACGTTGTAATAAATAAAGTAGCTACATGAACTTTAAAATAACTTCTACTGCTTTATTATTTGATAGCGAAATCTTTTTATCAGCTTATGAAGTGTAATCAAAAAAATTACACATCATTAAGCCTGAACTTGACATAGTAACCGTCCCAGATGTATGATAATAAGTGTTTTTCTTACAAAACACACAAAACACTTGATCAAACAGAACCATGAGTAATGTAGACCATCTTTTGTTCTCAATGTGTGTTCATTTGACTTTATTGAACAATTGTTTGATTTGCATCATACTCTTATTGATTTTGTTTGAACAAATATCCACGCAATCCGGTCGATATGGTCGTAATAATGGGGGACATAATGAGTAAAGGCAGAAACATCGAATTACATAATAATTTACTATGGATATTATTTAAAACGTATGGAGACGTAAATGTAATAAAAGTGCGTTAAAGGATTAAATAGAATTGTATTTTGATTTATCAAACCAATTCAAGTAAATAAAAGCTGTTCGACATCAACTGATATTATTTGTGTATACGCTTTGGTGTTCTTCAAGGTTCAAAATTATAATTTGACCTAGTAGCGACTTGCACGTGACGTTTGTGCAGTCCTAGTTTATTTTTAAATCCTAAATACTTTAGTATGTACTTTGTGTCACAGAGAAAATAAATATTTTTTTATTAGGCCGAGTACTCAAGACAATATATAAGGTCAAATCATTTTAAGTGATAATATTTTAACAGTGGTTTGGTATACATCATAGAAACAGGACACTATCATTATTTTTTGGAAAATCGAGATTTAAATTTTTATAATTTTCTTTAACATAGGCAATATTATTTTTTAAAACAGAACCCTGACAATTCAAAAAGTTATCTACGTCATCGGCTTCGCCTCTCTCAATTCAATGCCCAAACCTTCTTTTTCTCTAATCTTAGCCTTAATTAATAAAAAAATAAAATCTGAAAAAGAAAATATTACCTTAGTCTCAAATTTTCTCAAAAACTAGCGGATAAAAACCCAAAGTGTTATCTACAAAAAATGATTAATTTATTGTGCTGAATCGGCCCTTTAAATATTATCACTTAAAACGAGGTGACCTTATATACGCGAACGCGATATAGAATCAGTACAGGCGCAAATCTTAAACATGCGTTAAAACAGTTAAAAGCAAACAAACGCCATCGCTTGTATCATTGCAACACTAACCTTATCATAAACCGTAGTGGTTTTATACTAAGTTCATACCTACTTATTTTGTAAGATTTTTTGTTTGTTAATAAACGGAAAAAATAGTTGCAATATCTAAGGTTCCTATTTCAAATTATTTAATCACCAAAACTACTTACCAAGGAGCGTAGAACTCGACGAGTACCCTCTTGTTGTTATCGAACACGACCTCATCGAAGTTGGTGGCAACGAGCACCTTGACCGGCTTGGCGGCCCAGTCCTCGGGCAGGTCCTCGCTGAGGAGGTGCTGCTTCAGCTTGCCGTCGAAGAACGACTGGATGAACTCCTGAGGGGGGAAATGGTTCATTTTAATGTGCTGTTTTATATGATAGATCATCAATCATCATCATTATCAGCCAAAGGACGTCCACTGCTGAGCATAAGCTTTCCACACGGTTTCCCACATCGACCGATCACAAGCGGTCATCATTCATTTGATGTTAGATGTTATGTGTCAAACGCGCCTGCGAGTTAGTACAATACTCTATGGGACTTGCGCACGATGATTTAACCCAGGATTACGCTAACCCACGATTAAATCATCATTCTGTTACTGTTAGTTTATTTGACGTTGAGAGAGACGGAATGATGATTTAATTCTGGGCCTAAGTGGGACTTACACACGCTGATTTAACCCAGGATTACGCTAACCCAGGATTAAATCATCATTCTGTCTCTATCAACGTCAAATAAACTGACAGAGACAGAATGATGATTTGCACGATGATTTAACCCTTGATTGAATCATCGTGCGCACGCTCCTTACTCGCAGGAGCGCATACGTCACGCAATAGGCTACTTTCCACTAAGAACAAATAACAATGTTAGTAGTTTCTAGTGATTAATTATTGTATGCAAATATAAAAAAAACATTTATTTTAATCTAGCTTTTGCCCGCGACTTCGTCCGCGTGGAATCGTGACTTCTTTCTCCCGTTTTTTACACATTTACCACTATATCTTTGCTCCTATTGGTCGTAGCGTGATGTTATATAGCCTATAGCCTTCCTCGATAACTGGACTATCCAACACAGAAAGAATTATTCAATTCGAACCAGTAGTTTCGGAGATTAGCGAGTTCAAACAAACAAACAAACAAACTCTTCAGCTTTATAATATTAGTATAGATAAGCATTATTAATATTTTAAATAATTAAGTTTGTCCAAAACACACATTTAATCACGTGACCGTAAACGCCGATCTGCATTCGAACGTCTGGCGTTTATTTAAAAAAAAAAAATGTTCGCGTTATTAATCCGTAGTGTGTTACATGAAATCAATAGTTAAATGTTAAAATTCTAGTACTATTCTTTTCTCTGGACGTGAAAAGCCTATGTAAATACCATAGCTAAACTGCGCCGGTATTGCCATAGCCTTGACATAACAGAAGCATACAACAATACTAGCAATTATCACGACATGTTAACCGTGTGATGTGTGAAAGAATAACTAGAACAGCAACCTTATGCCTTTCTAATAAGGCTCAAATTATGACTCTCAGTTTACAACAAGAAAACATGATTAGAGATGTTGTGGTTATAAATTTTAATTTACCCGTTACAGCTCGTATAGATTTAATTCTACACACTGATAATGATATCAAGAAACTAAGAAAACCTATTTAAAATTGATCAGAAATTGGTATCAACTATCAAGATTTTTTATTCCACTTAAAGGTTCGATTTGATATTTTATTTAATTTGATATAAGGATAAACGTCGTTCTTTCTCGTAGCAAGAATTCGTCACACACGCAAAACAGAATGCATGGCATTTGCTGGTAATCACATTGTAAGAAAAATTTAATCCAGCAAACTTATTAATCAAGAATTGATTTTACGGATTAAAAAATGCTTTAAAATGGTGTGTTTTACACAAGAAGAGAAAATGTTGTGACAAAGATTATGATTTCTGGTTTTAAAACTTTATGTCCTACCCAGGGTCTGAGACCATTTACTACGCATAATAAAGTAATTATAAGACTGAATAATTTAAAATTGTACATCTTTATCAATTGTATACTACAAGTGAAAGGCGGGGCTAGGGCTTTGTGAACATAAGCGTATGGCGCCTATGAAATATACCTTACTTGGCGTCACTCTGCCGAGAGCCTTACATTTATCTTTACAGACATGTACCACAGAATATATTATGATACAACATATCTTCACAGAGCTGCAGCCGTACGTTAGAAGCGATTAAAAAAATATATAGAGACGAAATCTTACCTCAATGGCGTTGGCGCTGAGCTCGCTGGAGGCGGGCTTGTACTTGGCCATGTCTTGCTCGAGAGCGATGAGGCGGGCGGAAGGCACCTCGTCCTTCTTCATGCCGAAGAACTCCAGGATTCTGGTGGAAGAATACCATTATGTTAAGTGAGTTGTCACTAGAAAAGCTATGACAATTTCTAGTAAAAAATCCTCTACTCGATAGTTGCCTGATTGCTTCCACTGCTAAATTTGCCAAATTGAACTTGTAATTTGTCATGTAATTTTATTACGTGTTTTTGTTTGTGTCCTAAAAAGAATGTTTAAGAAAGAGATGGATTGATTGTGTGTGTGTGTGTGTGTGTAAATGAATCAATTACTGATTTTTTTTATTATTTTTTTTATTTATTTGGTACACATAACATATTACAATCTTTATATCATTTAAACATGATTGATTGTGAAAGGAGTGGACTAATCATTGAAAATGATAGGACGCCCTTATATAAACTAACTAAATAATAGACAAACTACATATTTGATTCTGAAGTTTAAGGGAAAAAAAGCATTTTTTTTATTCTTCGAAATTAGAGCAACGGACTCTATAAGATTCTACGATATACGAACGAGTTATTTTCAATTACATAGATCCCACGTGTAAAAAGGTTATGGATACACTTAAGATACATGTCTGAGTAGGTGGACATACCTCTGGTGGTCGTCCTCGTCTGTGTCGATGGCGACGCACATGATCTTGTCACGGTAGTTCTTGCAGACAGGCTTCAGATCGTCAAGGTACTTCTCGAAGTCGCCGTTTTTCTAAATAGGAAGCAATTAGGTCATTATCTAATAGTGATGGATGATACATTGAGTCATTAAGTGATGGTAAGCTCTTTATTTAGGCCTACTTGGGATACAACTCTTTTATTAAAATAAAAAGGTGTCGGTGTAAATATGAGGCTGTGCCATTCCATACATAGCCTTTGTGAATTAATATTTCAACTTAATAGGTTAGGTGTTCTGTCAATTTATAAAGATGTGACCGCTGGTGAATAAGCAATAGCCGAATTGGATATTTTAGAACTTCGAAAATTCAAAACGCGCCTTCATAAAAGCTTAAACTAACGCGCGATTTTGTCTTCTATTTAGGTAAAACTAAATCTTTTGGATTCGGTGCTTGATATGCTTGGACTATTGGTGTACGTAAGCTTGACATCATATCATATGTCAAATTGATAACCTCCTTTTTTGAAGTCGGTAAAAATCATTTTATGCAAATAAAACATGAGTGCAGATGACTTCATAACTGATATTGTCCAATTCATTTGTATACATCCCCAAATTGTTTTGGTCATCATTTCCTTGCAATAAATCAATATTAAAAAAAAACATACATCCTATACAGCTAAAGTTACGACGTATTTTTTATAAACAAAACGGTACTGGGCATAGTAAAGAGTAAAGACGGATGCTCGAACGGCCGGGTCAGTGAACTTATCGGGTCATCGACACCGCGATGGCTAGCAATTATCAGGAACGTGTGATAGCCAGTGGAAATAGTCCTTGTTTTGTGACCAAGACCTTCGAGTTGATGGCCAATAAAATGGCGAAATAACGATACAGTTTGATCAAGTACAGTCTGCGTCATAAAGGTGTGACACGCACGGCCTTACATATTTTTAGATATACAAAATATAGTACGTCGAAGCGTCATGAACTCATGATGACTCAAAAGACGACGAGTAGGTATTCATTAGGTTTTATCACATTAAATACTTTCACGAACAAATATTTCATCGGCTTCCTTAATTGCGTCGGTGACATTTCAAAAGCAAATATTTTCGAAAGTGCAACTTTCTTCAGCCGTTACAATATTGACGCGTAATTTTTCATAGAACTACAATCTCCTTGCGCCGGATCAAGTTCGGATGATATGACGTGTCGACTTTCACGACGGAGACTGTACAAGTACGAGATGTTACACATACATTCGATTTTAGACCTTATCGTGCAGTTTATAAGACTTAGAAGAAGCTGTATTAGTATTTCCCATTGATATTACTTGTCTAGTTGTCTGCGACCTGTGCGTGACTGACCTTATGAACTTTCACCATTCATTTAGAGAAAAACGCGTTAATGAATTTCCTGGGTTCTTATTGTAACAACTAAAATGCAGATTTTAATTTACACATTGCCTAATACATAGCAATTAGATGATATCCCAACATTCAGATTCAGATTGTAAGGACTATATTTTTTCCACATATTTTATGATAGTTAGTAATATCTGTTTAGTAGGTTATTAATGTGTCTTTAATATATATCTTGTAACTACGGATCTGAATATATATATATGTAGGGTAGTGTAAAGATTTTTATTTTAAAATTAAAATGTTAAAATTCACAGAATATGAGAATAATCAAAATGATAAATCTTACCTTGGACAGGAACAAGAGCAGGTGGTATTTGATCTGTCCACCGAAGATCTTGGAGGCAGTCTCGTGCGAGAACTCAACAATAACGGGCATGCTTTGCACGAACACCCAGGTCTTGAACAGATCTTCATCGAATTTCTCACCAACATATTTGACACGGGGCTCTTCGAACTGTTAACAAGGGTAATAATTGTAAATCTATGTATAACACTATAATTTTTTTCCTTGAATATTTTATATTTGACACGGGGCTCTTCGAACTGTTAACAAGGGAAATAATTGTAAATCTATGTATAACACTAAATTTTTTTCCTTAAATATTTTATATTGTTTCTCCATTTGTTTGTATGTTGCAATAATAAGTCTTTTGACTCATATGTTTTTCAGTCATTGTTTAGTAATCTTATCTTTTAAAAAATCTTTTTAATGTGATAATATCACAATAACATCCTAGAACAAAGTGCTTTGATTGATTTAAAACTTAAAGTATAAAAAGAAGTTCTAAACTTGTCAAAAGAAGAAGCCATTGGGTTGGATTATGTTAATTACATTCAAACTGGTTTAACATTTTATGACATAAGCTAGTGGCTTTTGGCTGTCTGAAGATCCACATTGCATACTAATCATGTTATTTACAAGCTTGATAATTTGCCGTGAATTTATTTATATAAAACAGGGAAAATTATCTTAAAATACCTAATAATTAAGGAATTGATAACTTCAACCAATGAATTCACTAGTATTTTAATAGAATGATTTTAAATTCTGTGTATGTAACACAATGAATATTCCAATTGTTTTAACAGTTGATATGCAATGAAGATGAGTTTATGATCAAGTTAGTAACAGGCTGACCCTGAGATAAGGCCCTGTATGGGTTCAGTTTGTCAGAACGTAAATATTCTTTTTAGAACATTTAAATAATGAAAGAGTTCAGCCATCATGATTTGTTTAATATTTCAAATGTAATTTTTAAAATTGTTCATTGTGTCATATTATTATACCTAGTTGCTTATAATTTTAAGACTGCAGTTACAAATTCTAAGTGGGAAATATCAAATCAGATTATGTTGGGCCAATAAAAGGGTATTTAGCAGCTATCATTAAAACATTTGAATAAGGTAACATTTTTGTACCAATCAAAGAATCAGTAGTCATCAGTTTGAGAAAACAGCATATCAATAAATTGTGAGAATAAATAAATTTTGTGATGTAAAAAAAAAATCTTACGTTTTTGAACAGGACAACATCCTCATCCTCAGCTTCCAATTCTTTGATGACTTTCTCGTCACTGACAATGGCAAAGATCTGGTCGTCGATGATGCCAGCAACACCCAAGAATGCCTTAGCCTTCTCAGTCTCCTTGTCGGAGAAGAAACCGAACACAACAACGTTGTTGGCAGAGGACAGTTCCTTGGCTTGCTCGGCAGATGTGACCTCAATGGCAGGAGGACCAGTCTTCTTCTTCAACCATGCAACAATGTCATCAGCCTGGCGACCACCTGAATAATATCATTTTATAAAGAATGTCTCGCATTTCACAACTCACATTTTTAATCAGTAGCTTATGTTAAGAAAGTGATCAGGCATGAAGTTTTATAAACATTCACTACAACCGTAAAATTTCTTATACACAAAGCACTGCAAATGGAGCGAAAAGTTTAGAATAAGTTAATAACCATGAAATGCATACCTGAGTAATCAATAGGGTTGCCTTTCTTGAAGAATTTGAGGGTAGGGTACCCGCGGACACCGTAGCTTTCGGCGAGATCTTGCTCCTGAGTTGCGTCAACCTTCGCAAGTTTGATCGGAGATTCTTCTTCCAGCAATTTGGTAGCTGCCTTCGCGTATTCAGGAGCCAATGACTTGCAGTGTCCGCACCACGGCGCGTCTGTCACCAACAAGATTACATGTGTAGACAAAGCATGCCGGCGGTATGCACACATGACGTGTCAATCATTATATTTATGAGAATAAAGACCATAACTACTCTAACACAGTAAATTCTAACAAGAACAAGAAGAATTAAGAAATAAACGTGGGAAACTTACAGAATTCTACTAAGGTGTACTCGTTCGAAGCAATAACATTTTCGAAGTTAGCTTTTGATAGGACGAGAACGTTTTCTTCTGTGGGAACTTCGTCTCCGAGGGCACAGCCCAGGAGGGCTAGGATTGTAATTGCTAAGACACGCATTTTTTTTATAATTGACTCAGTAAAAAGAGTCAACTTCTCGGAAGACGAAGCTCAACAAAAATGCCGAAAATGCCACTTCATTCACTCCGTCTCACTTTGACGTGGCAGCGTCGATCGTGTGTAGAGCGCTCATTGGTTAGAATATTTTTTTAAACTACAGCGCAGGCGTGAAATTACAGATAATACGATAACTTAAAACATTACGTTTTTTTGTAATTTTTAAATATTGTGACTACCACATAACAATAAAGTGATTATCGAGATGTTTTTTATTTAGTTTACTTCTTGTTTACCAGTCCTTCATGTTTTTAGAACATCATTTTCATTTATTTTACAAGGAAGGACGTTCAGAAACCAATACAAATAAACAGCTGATTTTGACGTCACCACATGTCCACGCCAGCCACGCCTCTTTCTTCTGTCAACTTGTCTGTCAAACTATTGTAACAACCACAGGTAACAACAACAACAAACAGCAAACAGGGGCAGCAAGTTCTCTTATGAGAGGTTAAACTCAGAAAAACTATTGATATTTTCTGATTTCTGTCACTTTTGACCGAAATTTCAGCAAGAGAATTGCTTTAGAATATAATTAAGCTGTTGCCCTTAAACTTTAGGGAAGGAAAAATGTGAATTAATATCTTTTCAGACAATTATTTGGAGCACACATTTATCAGGTAAATACACTAATACACCAAAAATTTACTATAACCGATTACTTACAGTACAAAATATAGTTGTAGGAACATACTAAAGTTCGCATAAGGTTTTAGCTATCTCTGAAATTGCATCGTCCAATTTGTTTATGTTGTCTGAATGAATGTAAATAATTTATTATAAATGTTCACAATAAATTACTGTTTGTACGCATTGGAATGTCCAGCGGCTCCCGTCTACCTCTGGCAGTCACACACTAGTAATTCACTAATACTGGCACACACCAGACTATAGAGATTTATTTTAGAAGTTTTAAAATTGGACCCATTCCAATTTTTATAGCACTTCTTCCTCATATACGTTCAGTTATCATTTGAAGTCAGTACAGTAAATTGTGTTAAAAGTGCTAAGTAAATAGCACACTCACAGTGAGTACAATTAATTTGTTGACATATTTTATTAACCATTAACCATACCCGTTATAAATTGAGTAATAAATCACATTACTAAATTCATTTATTGGCAATTGCAAAGCCCTTGAACAAATTCAACCATGAAACTAAATTGTACAATTTCTTAAAATAAACATTAATTTTTCCGCTCACAGAATGCTATTTAATTTTTGACAGAAAATGTGTACGAAAATTTTCAGTCAGGAAGTTTGAAATTCTTTCCATACGTTTTGTGCCAAAATTGAATTATCTGAGTGTCTAAACTTTACTACAAGGTTCATGATTAAAAACTCAATTTTAAAGGATGGCTACCTGTTATTAATAATAAACTTTATACTATTCTCGTCATTCACACACATACCTATGATTAAGCCCAAATGTGTGTTTAGAAATTCTTATATTGATTAATTTCTTGTATTTTAGATGCCTGAGCTGACTGTGACTTCAGAAATCTATGAAGAATATGATTACAGTACAAAAATAACTCCTAGCACTGAAGGAAGTGAGTATTATAAAATAAAAATGTCTCTGAACATTTTGGCACATTCCTAAACCCACATCTTTAATATTTGCCACTCCTCATCAAAACTATATCAAGAAAATATTTGTGTTGTATGTACCTATATTCATAATGTTTGGGCAAGTTTTTAGTGATCCTCATCAACTTAATCCAAATATTGTATGTTCTTTATATACTTACTCAAACTATTACAGTAAATATTTCCTTCTTGTATTGGAAATTGTATTGCAATTTTTTTTTACAGATGTGATATCTGAATTCCCTTTTATTTTGCCTAAAAGTAGAAACAAACCAAAATTCGATGAAGATGATGACTTAGATGTAGAAAGACCAGGGAAGGAATTGATTAAAATAGGTAAGTAATTATTATTATAATAAAGTAGAGTTTGGTATCCACTAAATAACATAAGTAATCCCTTTCTTGCAGCCTTAACTGCTAAATAAAAAAATCTTACTAGGTGGTTACCATCGGGGTCATAACCGCCTGATCACCTTAAGAACCAAAATTGCTTGCACTTCGCAACATCTTCAATTTGAAATGACGACCATTTTTGTGTTGTGCAAGCGATTTTCGTTTAAAAGTGTTTAGGCGCCAGAGACCTCGTCCGTTCCTATTTTATCAATACCCATTTGATATGCGTAATGACGATTTAATATTAGAATCGAACTCGGGAGCTTCATATCAATCTGTTTTCAACTATAACATAAGCATGAAACTATAAATAAAATGTATTATTTCAGAACACAGTTCAAAAACGAAAATAGCGTTAGTCGGCCTGCAAGTTTGGCGTGGCGCGTTCCTATTAGGAGATCTGTTGATCCACCTGGGACTCGAAGGGGGGCTGGCAGGGAAGACTGTGCTTGAGCTGGGAGCCGGCACTGGTCTCACCAGCTTCGTTGCCGCGTTATATGCTAAGAAGGTTGTTTGTACAGGTAAGTTTCGATTCAATCAAACTAATATCGTTTGAATTTTGTATGATATACCCCTAAAAGTTCTCGTCACGTCTCGTATATCCATCAACCCGTTACTATCGAGATCACCGCCGCCTAACCACCTTAAGAGACAAAATCGCTTACACATTACGTCATCTTCCGTTTTTGTGTCGTGTAAGCCAGCGATTTTTGTTTAAGTGGCAAGGCGTCACATACTTACCTCAATAGTAGATAAATAAGTTCCAGTTGGTTAATAAAATTATTGTAGTAAACCTTACGCCGCGGTGTCCGTTGCGAACGATATCGGCTACTCGCAGTCGCCCGCCAATCAGAGCGCCCCGTGAGGAGCGGCGATCGCGGCAGCCGAACAAAACCGACACTCCCAGTCAGTCGAGTCCTCTCCGCGATCGAGGTGTACATCCGGGCCGCTGAGCCAGACGCCTAGAGAGATCTGGCCTATCTAGGCTGATAACGAATCGTAGGTGACGCTGGTATATCCAGGTTTCATCGTAGGTGACGCAGTAGTTTTCGTGTAAAATCAAAAAAACTAGGCTCAGACAGCCAGAATTTCACATTTTCTGACACTCTGGATCTCAGCTCTCAGAGGGTTTCAAGGCGCTGTTTCTTATAAAAAGGAATGTGACGCGTAGGTGACGGCCATCCGAAGTAGTTTCATCCATTTTAATCCAATACTTTCGAGAAATCATGATAAACGTATGGGTCAGACAGCCGGACATCCGGTCGTCTGAGCCAACTTGTTTTTCTCTATATTTCACGAAATACTATGTTTCGGACAAATGTTTTAACGAAATACTGATGTG
The DNA here is from genome assembly GCA_963584085.1 of Pyrausta aurata. Taxonomy (NCBI): domain Eukaryota; kingdom Metazoa; phylum Arthropoda; class Insecta; order Lepidoptera; family Crambidae; genus Pyrausta; species Pyrausta aurata. The sequence continues at coordinate 4,677,335 of OY757261.1, forward strand.
ACGACGTTAGTGACAGCTCTCGACCAGATTTGAACCTTCGTGACGCACGCGTTTAGGAGCTATTGAGAAAAAGCTGCTGGCTCAGACAGCCGGATGCTGGCTGTCTGAGCCACTGAATAGATAAATAAGGTTAGAAATGCCCCGGTCAGTGCAGCAGAGGTGTGCTAGTTCTGAGCATATGAGCATGAGCAGTACTTCAGTCGCGTGACAAGAGCGTTGCACTAATATTCTGCAAGAACAGCGATTTTGTTGCACCAAGTATTTAAAAAAATACTCATTGATGACTGTGCACGCACATTACTAACAAAATTACTACCTTAGCACGCAATGTATCGCATCCAATTTGCTTGGTTCGCTTGCGTACACAACGATAGGGATGTAGCTCACGGCATAGTAAAAATATCGATAAATGGTAATTTCCCTACTGATGTTTTAGGAGATTAAAACATGATTAATTAGTTAAAATAAATATTGTTTAGTATTTTATTTATAACAAACTAGCGCGACTTCGTTCGCGCGTCTAAGTTTTACCGTTCCCATAAATCATAGATTTTTTTATAAACCCTTACGCATTACTACTTCTACAGTCTTCCCCTATAAATATGCTATCTAAAAATGTATCTGACATATTTTCTAACCAGACGAATAGTTTCTGATATAAGCGCGTTCAAACAAACAAACAAAAACATCCAGCTTTTTAATTAGTATATTTATATTATAGATAAATATTATATGTATTTTACGTCCTTTAACACAACACGTAGACCTGACTTAAATCAGGTCAGATTTTTTTTCTTATTTTTTATGTTGCATGTCTTAGTTTTATTTTTTCTTGTTTGCTATTAATAAAAAAAGCTTTTCAAACTTATACGGGGATATCTTTTTATTAAACAACAATATGGAAATACTTTCTACGCCTATTGTCAATTATATGTAATTCTTTCGGATGCTAGAAAGAGTAGGCTATTGCTATTGTGCCATGTAGATATCTACCCTATAATTATCAACAACACCTAAAGGCCGTTCCCACGAAAAGTTTGCAGAAAAGTTTCACATTGAACACCCTTCGACAACATCAGAGCGTGGATGTCCACCGGCAATATGACCTTTCTGAAGATTGCAGGAATGCATTGGACACAGTAGACCGCTTGCGACCGGTCGCTGTAAACTGTGGGGTCTATATAACTATTCTGTTGAAACAAAAAATATATTAACAAGCTCTCTTCTTGAGAGCAACATCAATCACAAACATGTGTCAAAACATTGCATTGTCAGACATGTCAAATTATGGTCAAAAATAAAATATAAAATATGTTAATATTAATTTATTTTAAATTATTTTAATCAAATTATTAATGTTAAGCAATACGTAAAAGTCTTAATTTTCTCTATTTCTAGTAAAGTACAGCAATACATTTTTTTTCTTATTGTTTTCTATCGGAAGGTAATTGTACAACCCTTTGATGCGATCAAATGTGCCGTAAAATTATACAAATACGCAAAACTAAAATCTTATGGTTTTTTTTCAATTCATATTGAAAAAATACATTACACCGGTAATTGAAGTTATCGATATCGATCGACCTAAAATATCGACTTTTACCACAACGTAGTATTTTGACATTTAAAGAATGAACGTAGCGGAATGATGATTGATAGTTCCACTGCTAGCAGCTCTGTGATTGGTAGTTGGTTTTACGTACTAATCACACCAATCACAGAGCTCCCAGCGGAAAGCGTGATTGGTTTGCGATATTGATGCGTTGATTCATTGATTGGTGCTTTTGGCACTGCAGCAACAACGCTGCAACGCCCACCGGCGACACAGGTTCTCATACAAATGAACTGTCAGAACGTTTCTAACCTTATTTATCTATTCAGTGGTCTGAGCCACCCAGTTCTACCACTTCCAGGTGTTCTACGAAGCTGGAAACTCATCAAATCTGATGTGACGTGGACTCTGAGTAAGTAGAATCGTAAGTGACGGCTCTATATGCCGGCAATCAAAAGTTATAAGCAATTCATTACTTTTCCATACAGTGATGCATTTGGGTGACCACACTTCGCACTTTTTATGGGAATGAAAATACAATATAGTTGTATTAGAGTATTTCGGTAAGGTAGTTCGTAATTACTCAATCCTCATCTCGTCCCATGTGATTACGGCCCACTTGGGCCAAGATGCAAAAGAAACAAAATTAATACTAACTTCATTCTGCAAGTCGTCCCCTGTTTTATGGGTGGAAAATATAGTCATTTATCAACTCGTCCCACGATGCCTACAACTTATATGGGACGAAATATTTTGCGCGCACGCTTGCCGTGCCTTGATTGTTGAGTTGAGGAGCCCTGCGCGCTACTCAATTATAGACTTTAAATCGCAGAGATACTGTTGGATTCGCAATGTCGCCCTCTTTTTGCCTAATTTCAACACTGCGCGCTTTGAGTTAACTGAATAGAAATTAGTCACTTGCAAATTCGAACCGTTATGTGATCTTACAAATACTTACCAACTTTAGAGGGCACAAGTAATTTTGAACCTTATGCCTAGTGAAGATAAATTCTTCTTTCATTCATCATTCAATTCATTGGCATTTCGAATACTTTGCGTCGTCCTGCTCGTGCATTGGAACTTTGTTTATTGCAAGCGGGAAGTCAGCCGGGTTTGGTTGTGTTGTGTGCTGCCAACTAACTGCCAAGCTAAAGTAGATTAACTGACTTAAAAAAAACATGTTTGTTGACAGAGTGAAATTAATTGCATTCGTATCCATGTGTAGACGTGAACATCGCGCTTCTGCGGTAAGTAAATTTTATTTACAAGCTCTATTTTTTTTTATTCGTGTTAATTACACGTAAAAAATAAAAGTAAATCAGAAGGTAAGAAAGAGTAAAACATAGTTAAATGTATAAAATGTGTCAATATCATTATCTATACAAAATGCCTACGTACCTAGGTAAAAAAGTGCAGGATACATGCACAGGGCCTTATTGTCTTTTAAATTATTATTGTCATAAGTCTTAATGCGCCCTCTTAGTACATCCCTGTTTTGGTACATCTCCTTTATACTAGAAATTCTTAAAAATGCCTCATTTCAAACGATGAGAAAGTTTAAGATTTACTGAAAGTAATTAAATCTATGATTTCTGCATTTCGACCCATATAAGTTGTAGGCATCGTGGGACGAGTTGATAAATGACTATTTTCCACCCATAAAAACAGGAGACGACTTGCAAAATGAAGTTAGTATTAATTTTGTTTATTTGCATCTTGTCCCAAGTGGGCCATAATCATATGGGACGAGATGAGGATTGAGTAAGTACGAAGTAGGTACCTTACCGAAATACTCTAATACTGTAATACCTAACTGAAACTAGTAGTTATTTCCAAATAAAGAGTACATTATACCTGAGACCATAAATCTTTACCATATTTCCTTCATCGGCGAAGTTATTAACTACATAATTAAAACGCAGGAGAAAGCAACTGTCTTGAAATGGGGGCTTTTGCTTACATTTTTAACTATATTGTATTTTCATTCCCATAAAAAGTGCGAAGTGTGGTCACCCAAATGCATCAATGTATGGAAAAGTAATTAATTGCTTATACCTTTTGATTGCCGGCATATAGAGCCGTCACTTACGATTCTACTTACTCAGAGTCTGCATCACATCAGATTTGATGAGTTTCCAGCTTCGTAGAACACCTGGAAGTGGTAGAACTGGGTGGCTCAGACAGCCAGCATCCGGCTGTCTGAGCCAGCAGCTTTTTCTCAATAGCTCCTAAACGCGTGCGTCACGAAGGTTCAAATCTGGTCGAGAGCTGTCACTAACGTCGTCACATCAGTATTTCGTTAAAACATTTGTCCGAAACATAGTATTTCGTGAAATATAGAGAAAAACAAGTTGGCTCAGACGACCGGATGTCCGGCTGTCTGAGCCATACGTTTATCATGATTTCTCGAAAAGTATTGGATTAAAATGGATGAAACTACTTCGGATGGCCGTCACCTACGCGTCACATTCCTTTTTATAAGAAACAGCGCCTTGAAACCCTCTGAGAGCTGAGATCCAGAGTGTCAGAAAATGTGAAATTCTGGCTGTCTGAGCCTAGTTTTTTTGATTTTACACGAAAACTACTGCGTCACCTACGATGAAACCTGGATATACCAGCGTCACCTACGATTCGTTATCAGCCTAGATAGGCCAGATCTCTCTAGGCGTCTGGCTCAGCTGCCCGGATGTACACGCGATCGAGTGCATACATAAGTACGATCTGCGCGACCGCTGCTCCGCCCGCGTGGCGCGATATTATTAACATTTAATTTTAACTGTGAACTTTTGTTATTCTATAATACTTATCAATGTTAACGTGATTTCACACAATAAATAGTGATTTGATTCGACACTAGTGCAGAGTCTTATTGAAATCCTCACAAAACTTACACACCTACGCCACATTATGCAATTAGGCCCACTTTTCATAAGTTTGAATATATTTCTGCATTAAATCATCATTCTGTCTCTGTCTACGTCAAAGTTATTTGATAAAGTAATAATTCAGTCCAGAACTAAGCTAATACTGACATGCGCAAGTAGACCTCAGAGATCGATTGAAGCGATAGCCGCCGAAATTATGCAATAATAAGGGATACCTACTATCTAAAAGATATTCCACTTACCTATATTAAGAATATCCAAAGAACTTACCTGTATTCAATGTACAGTGTCACGTTATGTGTGGTTAATAATTAATTTTCTTACGTCTCAAACTATTTTATAAGCATTGACATCCGCTGTTACAAAATTACCCAGCAAATGCAATAAATGGTTATTTGATTTGATTTAGCTAAGAAAACGCAAACACGGCCTATATTTTAAAAGTCCTGCCTGCTCTTATCTCGTAAAATAGCGGGGGGTGTGTCCACTAATGAAATAAACGTGTCTAATACTCCCCGCGTCGATGAATATTATGTCCTATTCATAGATATTATCTAAGAGATTAATCATTGAACTACCATTATTACTAGCATATGGAACTGACACCACAAACAAATTTCTTGCGCCATGATTTGACGCCACTTAGCATCAACGGTTTCAAATTCGACATTCAAAAAACGTCACAAATCTTGTCATCGGTTACGAACGACACATTTTTTGCTTTGCTTGCGTGTTGTAATAACACTGGGTTTAAGGTTTAATAGAGTAAATGGTAACGTTACTAATATCCTAATATTATTAAACTCCCTAGGACATATTTTTAACCCCCGACGCAAAAAGAGAGGAGTGTTATGTTTTATGTGTCTGTGGTGGTTACCCCAAACGGATGGATCGATTTTCGTTTAGTTTTATGTTGACACAGGTAATTTTATCCCCAGTGTTATTAGCCATGGTTCGCATTCGCGACGGGGATATTTTAAATTTTAATGTAAAATTGAACAATTACATTTTATAAACTACTTTTCTATGCACCATAATGTTCATTAGTCAAGGGATGGTGTTTGTTAATATACATTCTGTAACCGCTCATCTTGATATAATTCTTCTTCTAGATATCGATCTTGGCGGCATATTAGAACTCATAAAGCTGAACGCCAAATACAACGCAAAGTTGATCAAGTCGGAATTTAAAGTGCTGCCTTTAGATTTCACGGCGCCATGGAGCCCTCAGTTAACCAATGAAGTTAAGGATACTGATATTATAATAGCTGCTGATGGTAAGTGAAATCATAACTTTAATTCTTTTCAACAGTCAGGTTAGGCACGCAATGGTAAATAATTACCTGAAGTTTTTCTTTGGCAGTCGAATATTGTAAAAAACCTTGACTTTAATTTTTAACAACTTAATGATTCAATTTAAAATAAGATAGGTAAACACAAAACGCACAACCTACATATTCATTGATAACTGAGATATTTTTGAATCAAAAAGTTAATTAATTTTCTTTACTGATACTCATATTATTAAAAAAAAACATTTTATACAATATGTAGAGAAAAACGGAACTACTAGGTACTATCGCTTCGTATGTTCGAAAACCTACTTATTTAGATGCAAGAGTATTCGCTAAAATTACTGGCTTTTACTGTTATGCCCACTGAATAGGTTATGCCCATTACAAATCTTGTTTAGTACTGTACTGCAATCTAAAGCTTAGTAGCACCGCCTTACTATAAAATCGAAATATAACCGTAACCAGAGATCTTCGTATTTTTGATGTATTGCTATAGTAAAAGTAAGATTGTGCCACCGAACCTAAACACCTTAAAGTATCGTGTACGGTCGAGGCCTCTCGTGCCTTACCACCTTAAGAGCCAAATGCACTTGCACCTCGAGTCGTCTTTTTTTTTAAAGTGACGTCTGTTTTCGCTTCGTGTGTGTCAGCAATTATAGCAAAAAAAGTGATTAGGCGCGAGAGACCCCAACCGTACCTCAGCAATTTGATGACCTCATCTCCTCTATTTTCAGTGATATACGATGACGACGTGACCGCCGCTTTCGTGACGACAATACAGAAGCTTCTGAACACGAAACCACCAAAAACGATCTACATAGTTCTAGAAAAACGCTATGTTTTCACGTTAGAACATATGGACTCGGTCGCGCCGTGCTACGAAACATTCCTCACTTTGTTAGACAAAGTTAAGACGGACGCCCATTCCACGTGGACTGTTGAACAACTACCTCTCGACTTCCCCAAATACTTCACGTATGATCGCGTGAAGGAATTGGTGTTGTGGAAAATTACTTCGCAACCTGTATAAAGACACTATGCTGTGATATTAGCAATAAAATATTATTTTTGTTGATACGTGCCTTCGTATTTATGTTGCCTACTACGAGCGGTTATGCCATGTCTAAGCGAAGAAAGATGATGCGAATTTTTCAGTAAAAAAATGTGAGATGCACGAATCAGCAGCCTTACTCTGATTATAGCCATCCCTGTCACTCATAGCAGGCCGTGTATGCGTGTGACAGGGATGACTATATTCATTGGATCGGGGTTTGTGTCCGGAGTAAGGCCACAGGATGAGTGGGTTACAATTTCAAGAGAGAAACAGGGATCGAGACGTGTATAGGTAATTGCATAAGCCCTAAGTCACAAATAAAACGCAAACGTCATAAATATGAATCTATATTCCAATTTGAGTTACTTGATTTAAATAACACTATAGATACAATTTACCCGATTAATTTGCTAGATGTAAAATAAATAAAACGAGACACATACGCGACTTTCATAATAATTTAAAACGTGGTACAATATGAATGTAAATGATATAAATAAATATAAAACATATCAATAACTTATTTATCCGTATCTTGCCTTACTGCTCACCGTTATAACTATAGGTAAACCGCTTCATTGAGACTTCGCCTGCGGGGTACAGGGGTGCGGGCGGAATGACGAGAGCGGGGACTGTAAGGGGTGCGGGCGGCAGCGATACACAAGAGACGAAATTTGCCGCGACAGTTCTTAAGATATGTGACGTCAGTGGTCACAATGGTAGTCGTCAGTGTCGACACTTTATAACATTACATATCATATTGGAAAAAAAAATTTCGATGCGATACAATTACACTAATGAGAGTGAATTAATTCTAAATATTATTATCCAGAGCCGTGGATTTTGATCAATAAATAAAATGAAATCTTATAATTAGATTAATTTTAAGGCAAAATTAAAAACTTCAAATAACATTCCCTGGTTACTTTTGCGACTGTTTTGTTTCAGTGTATATCTAGTTCATATTCCACTGAATTTGGATCTATATTTTATTCTAAAATATTCGTATATATTTAGAGCCTTTATTAAAACACTGCTATTTTACATTGTTAAACGGTGGCGTTAATGCTAAGAGCATTCTCTTCCCCCGTTATACCAACCTTAGCATAGCATATACAGGGTGTTTCATGTGACGTGTCAAGCCGATGCGTGGTGATAGGTGAGTACCATACCTATCCATTTCACCCCCATGTATGTTAGACAAATATTTATAGTTTAGGAGTTATAATTTTTTTTCGATATTTTTCATGATGCACCTAGACGATATCTTTAAAAAATTATAACTTTTTTTTGGGTCCACTTTTCTCAGATATTTTGATCTCAATAGAATGCCCATTATTTGCAATATTATGAGTAAAATAATCGCCATCCTAACTTAGACACAAAATACAAAATTATTGATCGATACTAAAAAATATTGCATTAAGCAGAACCGAATAGAATTTTCAACATAAATTTAAAAATATAAAAAAGGTTTTCCATAGTTTCTGACTAATTTTAAAAACTGCTTGATTTCATAAACTTTCATTACAATACAAAAAAACGATCTACTTAAAGGGTAATTTTTAGCTTAAATCGGCCGTTGAATGTGGCATATCGGAGATATCTTGATTTTTATAATTTTTATTTTTATTGTTACCTTTGCATATTTTTATCAAATCTGATATTTAGTGTCCCTCTATGTTTAAATAGAGCTCATTTGATAACAAGTAGATACATTATGTACCTACTACTAACTTTAACCACGACCATAATATGAGTTAATGAAGGATCCAATTTTACTTACATTGCACTCAAAATTTCGTACTTTATTAACAACAAATAAACAAGAAACAATTGAAACTAAGACATGCATCGTAAAAATAGTCTACAACCCATTTAATCACAAACTAAATCATATCCTTGTGGCGTGGGATAGCTATACTAATCCTTTAAGGTAGGGACTAGCGAGCACTAATAATTATTGGCAGTAGCAGCATTTTATTTTGGCGCAATCACATAATCACTAACTGCTCCAGCTTTGAGGGCTGAGCCCGACCCAAAATGAAAATTCTGCTTGGGCAAAAAGCTAAAGCTGGCTAGTTCTTAGCTCAAAGGATTAGTTTAGCTTTCCCAAGCCTCAAGGAAATGATTTAGTTTGTGAATAAATGGGTTGTAGATGATTTTTATGATGCATGTCTTAGTTTCAATTGTTTCTTGTTTATTTGTTGTTAATAAAGTACGAAATTTGAGTGCAATGTAAGTAAAATTTTGGATCCCTCATTAACTCATATGGTCGTGGTTAAAGTTAGTAGTAGGTACATAATGTATCTACTTGTTATCAAATGAGCTCTATTTAAACATAGGGGGACACTAAATATCAGATTTGATAAAAATATGCAAAGGTAACAATAAAAATAAAAATTATAAAAATCAAGATATCTCCGATATGCCACATTCAACGGCCGATTTAAGCTAAAAATTACCCTTTAAGTAGATCGTTTTTAGGGTTCCGTAGCCGAATGGCAAAAAACGGAACCCTTATAGTTTCGTCAAGTCTGTCTGTCTGTCTGTCTGTCTGTCTGTCTGTCCGTCCGTATGTCACAGCCACTTTATTCGGAAACTATAAGCATCACATAGCTGAAACTTGGTAGGTAGATGTATTTTGTTCACCGCTTTCCGATTCAGATACAAAAAGTAAGAAAAAATAATATTTAAGGGGGGGCTCCCATACATGAAACTAAAACCTAAAAATTTTTTTTTACTCAAACCTATTCGTGTGTCTATGGATAGGTCTTTTAAAATGATGTTGAGGTTTCTAAAACCATTTTTTCTAAAAGTGTAAGGTTTGAGATATAGACGCTTCCAAAGTGGTAAAATGGGCGTCCCCCCCCCATCTAACTTTTGAACTAAGAAAGTGAAAATTTTGAAAAAAATATATGATGTAGATCTCAACAAAAACTTGCAACGAAAATTGGTTTGAAGGAGATCGAACCAGTAGTTTTTGAGATATTGCACATTTTTATCAACCGCAAATATAACTTTGTCTTTCATACAAACACTATGAAAAACAAAGTTATTTTTGCGGTCGCAATATATTGTGATGTTTTCGTTAAGTGAAAGTAAGTGGACCCTGAATTCAGTTAAGGGTGGCACGGAACCCTCAGTGCGCGGGTCCGACACGCACTTAACCGGTTTTTGTATTGTAATGAAAGTTTATGAAATCAAGCAGTTTTTAAAATTAGTCAGAAACTATGGAAAACCTTTTTTATATTTTTAAATTTATGTTGAAAAATCTATTCGGTTCTGCTTAATGCAATATTTTTTAGTATCGATCAATAATTTTGTATCTTGTGTCTAAGTTAGGATAGCGATTATTTTACTCATAATTTTGCAAATAATGGGCATTCTATTGAGATCAAAATATCTGAGAAAAGTGGACCCAAAAAAAGTTATAATTTTTTAAAGATATCGTCTAGGTGCATCATGAAAAATATCGAAAAAAAATTATAACTCCTAAACTATAAATATTTGTCTAACATACATGGGGGTGAAATGGATAGGTATGGTACTCACCTATTACCACGCATCGGCTTGACACGTTACATGAAACACCCTGTATAAAAGTACTACAAAGATTCATGTACAAAGATTGTAACAGGTGCAGGGGAATGGTGTAAAATAGAAATAAAAAAAACACGACTAAAAATACAATAATATAGATTTTGTGTCCGAATATACTGCGACTCATCTTCAGACTTCAGTCAGACAGTATTCTCTTGTGTACTTCTGTCAAAGCGTCCGCAACTGACAACAGATGCTATCGCTACCTGTGTAGCGAGCGTACTGAATTTTGAAAATAATGTGCCTGCCGCCCGCACCTCTCACAAGCCCCGCTCTCGTCTCCCGCCGCGCCCCTGTACCCCGCAGGCGAGGTCTCAATTTCGCGGTTTACCTATAAGACAAAATGGAATTATATCTAGACTTAAAAGTTAGGTTATTTTTGTGTTGGCCAAAACTCGTTGTATTTTGATAGGAAGGTTTTTCTGAGCTCAGAGTTTCTAGCTTGCTGGTCTTTCTCTTTGCTGAGTGTTTCAACGCTTTGTCCAACGCAGAGGTCCCCGCTGAAGTGTATGATCACCACTTGCGTGTTGAAGGTAACGTTCTTGTCAGGATTTTGCTTTGAGTAGTTAGTATGAGCACTGTAATCCATTTGGTACGGCAGCGAAATGTCTTCAGCTGTAAATAGATAGAGATATGATATGAGACCCGAAAAGTCTTTGAAGTCAGTAGTTAACAATAATGTAAAGAAACGAGCTTTTTATATTAATTACGCCCCAGCAGCAGTGATTTTTCACCGCAGTGGCGCCGCTTTACTAGAATTGGATAGTTTTCTTACTTCAATCACAAAAAAGTCGACGACACTAATATAAAAAAAAACTTCCAAGGCCAACTTTTCATTGATCATTTTTATTAATTTACTAAAAATAATGCTTATATCTGTAAACAGTAAAAAGTGCAGCATTTGACAATCGTCATAGTTTCAAATCGTCATCGTAAATCTTGGAAGAATAGCGTCTTGCCAATTAAATTAAATATATTTCATTCATACATGTCTAATTAAAAATGTAGGCCTTTTTTGAAGTTGGTAATAAAAAGTGCGTCAACGATTGTGCCAACCAGTGGTTCCAACTATAACATATTCGTATGGATTGGTATTATACACTACCACACGGCGCCGCGGCGGTTACGGCAAGCACTGTGTAAGCAAGCATTATACTGTAGCTGCCAGGACCATTTGGAAATCTTGATTAAGACATAAGCACAGAATATACCTACTCGTATAGCTGCCAGGACCATTTGGAAATCTTGATTAAGACATAAGCACAGAATATACCTACTCGTATATAATAGTACTACTATCTGTGGTACTACATACAGAGTGGGTGGTGGTGTGGTGACGCATGATCCGAGGAGTTAGTTAATTGAGCGAACAACACTGTGTGCGGGGGATGATTGGGAAGGCCTAGCTGCAATAGGTACCCCACACAGCGAGATGGCACGCTGGTTATTTTAGAGATTAGGTCTCTCCCTTCTGTAGTATTATATTATCTGCGCTTATTGAGATCAGAGCCCCACATAACCCTCCACCTGGCCATGTGGAGGGTATGCAATTCAATCATTTTTTCCACCTTAAAAAAAGAGGGACATATTTTTATACTTACGTATGGCGTACTCATCAGCGCCCTGCACAGAGGAGTCCCCCGTACATTCGGGGACGCAGCGGCCATCTTTAAGAATGCCGCGCATGGTCGTCAGCTTGCTCAGCGCTTTCTCGCTGCTTTTGCTGTTTTGCTCGCTCTTGTGCTTGTCTACGTTGCGGAGGAACTTTTTCATCTAAAATTCAGGATAATTAATAGAACAAGATGTATAGCTGATGACAACTTAGAGGCTCTGGACGGTCCGCCTCCAAAAATAGTTCATGTTTAAAGAATAACCAAGATTGTAAGTTGTAATTATTCATTAGGTACCTAATTTGATCAGTCCTTGAATAAAGCCGTCATTCATGTCATACAGAAAGAAAGCAACGGTTTAAACTACGTGTACGTATATAGTAAGCATCTAATGCGACCGAATACGATGCGAACTAATTAACCGCAATACTTCGTGTCATACGTATTTCCTGTATAAAAAAAAGCGATGGCTGCGCTAGAGGTCCCGGGTTCGATTCCCGGGTCGGGTCAAAGATATGTATGTACCTGGGTTTTTCTAATCAGAAATTCTCAGGGAAGCCCGGAGTTTGGAAGTTGGCCATGGAAAGCAAGCCGTTGGCACAGAATATATAACCGTTGGTCCTGCGCCTATCTCTCTCCGGCCGTGTCAGATTGCTGTCCCATCGGGCTATGAGAGTGAAAGGAATAGAGAGTACACCTGTATTTTTGCACACACTTGTGCATTATAATATGTCCCACGTAGTCGGTTAGTCGTTGTGACTGGCCACCGAAGTCGAAATCGGCTAGGGGGATTATTATATTATTTCCTGTATAACTTAAATGAAGAAAAGGGGGCTTGAATTTAAACGTAGCACTCAAGATATTTAGAAAGTATAAAGTAAGTATGTATAAGCATTTACCGTTTTAGATATTTTTTTAGGCGGATCTGGATACGACATCTTCGGCTCCCCCGGGTTGCTGCCGACGACGTACATCGTGCTTTTCGGGATATCAAAGTCCGAATGAACAGACGGCTGTCCGTCTGCATCTTTCTGCCTGCCCGACATCGTCGACGACTTGCTGTTCGTTGGCACGTAGCCAGACTTCGTCGCATTTTCCGACTGGCTCTTCTGTATGGTCCTGTTTTTGTTCTTATGCTTCTTTGGCACAGACGATTCGTCGTCGTTCGACAAACTGTCCTCTGAAGTCGAAGGGAACACCTCGTTCAGACTTAGAACTTCCACGTTGCATTCCTCCAAGATCGATGGGTTTTCAACATCTGCCACTTGGCACAAATGATCGGTAGAGTGAATGCTGATGAAAGACCTCTGTCCGGTACACGATGATGTCCAAGATGTTTGTTCCTCGCCAGATGTAGACGGTTTCTTTGACACAGTAACTGCAATAAATAAATAAATAAAAATGCGCCAGACAACACACCAATTGCCTGGTTTCGCAGTAAGGAATTTTCTTTCTTGTGTTACGAATACCGGACAACGATTATGACGGGGGCGTCTCCCATAAATACTTAAATACAATCCATGACTTAGATACAAATGTTCGTGCTCATCGCAAAAATGCCCCTTGCGGGATTCGAACACGCGACCGCTGGCATAGAAGTCAGGAGCGCTACCAACTACACCAAACGCGTCGTCAACATTAGCGGTACGCGGTACGGTTATTTGTTGTATTTTATAACATTATTTTAGCACTTACCGGCATATGTGCAGCTTTCCGTCGGATTACAAGCTATTACTTCCCCTGAAGACAAAACACACTGCTATAACTTCACATTATATGAGAAGACGTTGGATCTACAAAGTTATCAGTTTCATTTTACCTTCGTCTTCATTTCTGTCGGTGGGTGGCGTGTCTACCTTAATTCTATCGGGTAATTTGTGGCTATTCTTCGAGTGTGACATATTAAAACAACAAATTTCAGTTGGTGAACTTTGTCAAATGGCTTTCCATTTTTCTCTTTACTTGGCATCATTGACAATTCTAATTTTGATATTTGTGTCAAAAAGTTTCGTAATGAGGCACTGATTACTTTTTACACGATGGACACATTTTTTGTTTTGATCTTCCAAGGGCCTGTTTCACCGTTTACAAATAAGCAGTATCCAACAAATGATTCAAATATGGAACTTCATTTCGTATGAAGTATTAAGTACGCTAATGGGAACTTATTCAGACATTGTGAAACAGGCTATTATAAGCGAAGCGAGCTTTTGTGAAATAAGCTTTATCTAAACATTTATGGAATACTTAAATGAAAACGCAAACATCGAAAATAATAGTTATATTTCATTTCATCAAAGTACAAGTACCTAATTCACTGAACATTACATTACTCAAAATGGAACAATATAAAAATAACAAAATATTGTCGTTTTAATCAAATTAACACGCAAAAATGGAAAATACATAAAAATATCGCTGTTTATTAACGAAAAAGCGTAAAACTAATATATGAATGTTAGATATTGAGTAAAAGTTGCTATTTCTTGAAATTACTGTAATCTGATAACTGTATCACAAAGATAGAATCGATCCATGAAAGTGAAAGATTCAGATCGAACTTACGACTATAAATTATACTTAAAACAGCTACGATTTAAATAAATCGTATAAAATTCTTTTGTTACATCAAAATTACCCACAATTTGAAAGAAGCTAAGTAATCGCACTTGACTAAAAGAATTATTAGAAAAAAGAACCTATTAAATACAATAGGACTTGTGCAAACTAGCAATAGATGGCGCCATTCGTTTTGGGATGAGTCAAATACCTTAATTTTTTAACTGCTTATGTATAACTTTGTTTGGTTTTCATACAAAACCTATATTATATTGAGCCATACAAAAGTATACAGTATAAATATTAAAATGAACATTATTATGCTATGATCTAAACCTAAAATGGATCTGCTACAAATATTTGTGATATTGCTTCGGCTTACCTTCGTGCTTCGAGGATTAAATTGTCGTGAGTGATCGTGAGTAAACGATTCCAAAATCGGATGGTAAAAAGAGCACGGAGACTTAATTTAAGGCATCATGACACCCTGCAGTGTTTTGTACAAGTTAATAATTTATAAAAAAAAAGCAAAACACGGCTGTGACACCGAAGCGAACAATATTCTTCAGTGATCAGTGTAAAATTTTTATAATATAATTTTCTGACGGTCAATTGAAGATTTTCATATCAGTTGGAAATAATACCAATCGAGACAAACGCTTACTAAGGCCCACATGCGCATGATCATTTAAACCAGTGGCTGTACCATCTACTTCGGTTTTACTCGCTAGCGACGACGTAACTGTTTGTATGAAAAATTTTAGTTCTGCAAGTGAGCGCTAGGGGCGCTGTGCAATTTTCCATAGACTTTTTTACGTAGTCGGTAGCAAGTAAAACCGTGGTAAACTCAACTCACTTTCAGTCTGTTATGTCTCGGTTATTTTACTCCGTAATCTGAAACTTCGACCATAAATACATAATAAGCAAAATAACACAGTCAAATGCATTTCTTATCTAACAAATAAAATCAATTTTGACTTAACTCTTAAGATGCCTTCAAAAACTTTACTTAACATTCAGGTAGAACAATTAGGCTAGGTATTCATTGATTTCATTTAATTTTGTAATTTAAATTTGTTACCATGTCTGAAAAACCACAGATATCAAACATTTCATAATAGATTACCTAGCTTCTAGAAGTCTACAACATTCATTTACAAATCTTACATCCATACAACATTTAATTATTTTATTACTAACAAGGGCAGTTGTAGTTTTGGGCCACCTAATGTTTAATTAAATACCATTATTGTTCTATAACAACTGTTTTGTGGCCCATTGAGGTCTTAATTGTGGCAGTGATTCCGTCATTACTATTAATTAATCGACTAAATGAGATCTTTATTACAGATCTGAAATATTAACAAAATATCCAGTGTTTTTTCAATGCTGGCAACAATACAAGCAATGTTGCAATTATGAAAAAAAAAACAAAAGGACCAAAAAAAACATAATTAAAATACTATAAGTAGACCGCGAAATTGAGACCTCGCCTGCGTGGCGGCGGGGGGCGGGGGGAGGCGAGAGCGGGTGATGTGAGGGGCGCGGGCGGGTGATTCCGCGCCGCTCGCATCTCTCACGCCACCCGCTCTGGTCTCCCCCCGCGCCCCGCCGCCCCGCAGGAAAAGTATCAATAAAGCGGTTTACCTATAAGTAAATTATGCATGGAACATTTGAATCAATTTTCTGTTTGTGTTAACATTTTTGATCTCAAAACAATGAATCTCATAGAATAAAATCAAGCAGTACTTACGCCATCGCAATAAAGATCATAATTGTATCTATTTACACACAAATTACTCCCTAAAAGATTGATTAAGAAAATCACAGTTACAAATGCTGAATTTCACCTCTAATTTATTTTAACATGCTGAATCAAATACGTCATTCACTACGAGATCTACGCTCAAGGAAAATGGATTACGTTATGAGCCATAATTTATAAACTTAACCATATCGGTATCCATCGAATGGAATTTGCTTTACTTAAAATTAAAATGTTTACGTTTTGGATACAGTTGAAATTGTGATAATTCACGACACAATTCATTTTATAAAAGCAATTAATCGAAACAAACTCTTAAATTAACAAACCAGTAAATAATTAACAATTTTTTATTATAAAAGGACTTCAAAGTACCAAATAGCACAAAAAAATTACCTAAATCATGCCAATAGTAAATTAGGATAACATACGACAAATGGCTGGAAAAAAATATTTATCCGACCTATAACGGTCAATTTAAGTATCAGAAAAATCCACTTATGTTTGGAAAATGTGTAGGTATCTTGGTCACATGCATCATAGGTGTGCGTGCTTGCATTAAAATGTATGGAACCTTTGGCGCATTTCAAACGTGGCGCCACAATGATCTTAACAAAAGTGGCGCAGGTGTGCAGCGCCACTAAAAAGTGTATTACTTCCACACAAACACTCTTGATACACTTTACGGTTGGTTGGAACTTGGATTGCCAGTTATCTATAGGTCGAGATACATAGGTTATTCGGCCAATAGCGAGCTTAACTCGCGTCGTTTTCGAAGTTACATCGGATATTTAAGTAAATCAATTAAAAATACTTTCATGTTGTACTTGAGAGCCTCAGCGGAGGTCAGTCCGTTTAAACACTGAATATTCGCTATACTGAACTCTTCCGTTCCGATATAGACGACCGTTTGCGACTCTGTATACTCCCGGAGGACATCTTTCGTTTAGTCTCTACGTGGCTTGGGCCGGGGCTGGCTGACTTATTAAAGTTATTACTCGCACTGGCCATTCTGTTAGCGTTTTGTAGGTTCGAAGTTTTCCGCCTAACCGATGGTGACGCCTCTACATTATTCAGCTTTGCAGTAGCGGCTTGTGGTTTCTGTTCTATAATAGCCGGTTGTTGGTACTTACCCACCGCGTTCCAGTGCTCCCTCTGCGCTCGGAGTGACTCCCTCATCTTTTCTTTGGCTTCCGCATTATCTGCCAGCATTTGATTAAGCATTTGCACTGTTTGGTATAACGCCACCGGGCTGAGTAGTCCGAAGTCATGTAGCGAGCACATGTGTAATACAAAGTTTCTGTATAAGTTTTTCTCTAGTAGTTCCTTTCCCTTCATTTGTAGAAACATTTGGCAGGCTAGTGGTATCTGGCAGTCTCCGACATAGTTGTTCTTCATGACGTGAAGGTTCCACATCTTCATGAGTTCTTTTTCTCCCTCGTTGACGTCTGTGAACTCGTCGATCATCATCATGGTCTTTTGCTGCAGCCATAGAGGGTCGGTCTCGCTCTCTGAGTCTATATCCAGCTCGTTGGGGTAGACAGGGAGGCAGGTGATTGTGTGATGGTACAGTCTGCGGAAAAGAGGGGAGAATGTTAAGAGGATCGTGTGCGCTCAAGCTTTCATACAAAAAGAGAAAATGTGTTCCACCCCTTAAACGTTGTTTGATTTTGATTTTTTTTACATGTTGAAGATATTTTGAAAAACTATGCTCGTACGTTTTTTTTATATTGTATGTTTCAGAAAATATAAGAACCTAAACATTCACTTTTTTGACTAAAAAATCTCTTCGGAATTCCCTCCATTTTTAACTAATCAAGCCTTTATACAAAAAAATCGAAGACGTACAAGCGTAGTTTAGGGTGTATGAAAACGAATGAGACCAAATTTGTCTCATTCCACAAAGGTTTACGGGTAGGAAAAAGTTTTCCCCCGCAAGCATATTTCGACCGTTGGTGTTCGAAATGTATGAAAACTCGCGCTGCACTACGTCGGCACACGATCCTCATAAGATGTGCTCTTATTTATGGTTTGTTGACTATGCTGTAGTGATTGAAATAATTTTCGGAAGGCTTTGTATTTTATTTAACTTTTTTAAATGAGCTAAAACTAATTTATGAGAGAATGAAATAAGTGTGATTAAGATTGGTTTAACTTTTTGTCATTGACATTGGATTTAATAATGACCGTGACCTATGAGACGTTGACCATGCCCTACGTCACTGACCCTGATCTTAGTTTATTGACCTAGGTATTAATGAAGGTCAGTTTATTGCCTACGTGTTTTAATGAACTACTTACTAATACGTTGTCTTAACTGTTTTAGATATTGACCTTTAGGTCACTGACCTTAAGCTTAATAGTATATGAAAATGCAAATTCGCGTTTTACTTTATTTTGAGGTGGTAATTTAGTACAGCACATCAGACGACCAATTCAGAACCATTCGATAAGCCAATGGCTAGAGCTTTGGTGAGATTTTTTCTATTCATTTATAAATTAATTAATATCGTAGTTAGATCCAATGTCGATATGTTAGTTCGATAAAAAATACAATAAAAGAACAAAATAAAATAGTTGCATGGGATAAATCCATTTTATTATAATTTTATTAATAAGTGAAAGTTATCGAATCTTAACTGAATGATTCGGCCTTATAAAGAAGCTCAAAATCACACAACGAACAATGGAGAGGGCTATGCTTGGTGTTT